>RJWM01027598.1:0-18127 GCA_004363535.1 Dasyprocta punctata | reverse complement strand
CATCTACTGAGATGCTCATGCAGTTTTTGTCCTTTATTTTGCTGATTGATTGCTATGCTTATTAATTTGCAAATGTTGAACCGTCCTTACATTCATGTCATAAATCCTGCTTGATATTAATGTCAATCTTTTTAGCTCACTATTAGATTTGGTTTGTTAGACTTGTTGATAATTTCTGCATGTATAAAATTGATGTAGAATTCGGATCTGTGTTTTTTTTTTTTCTTGGTTAGATCTTTGTCTAGTTTTGGTTTTACAGTTATCTTCAAGAAAAACTGGTGCCAGATTTTCTTTGAAAGACTGGTAAAATTGAACAGTGAAGCCCTCTGTTCTTGAATTATTTCTTGTAAGAAGTTTTTTCACAACATATTCCAAAACTTTTTTCTGAATGGTGTTCATCTTGGTCTGCCATTGTCATTATTTGTAACTTGTTAATAAGCAGATTGTCAGAGCTGCCAAAATATCTTGTACTTGACTTGAAACATCATGCTCCAGGAAAAGCTTTCTAACTTCATTGGAGGGATTTCATCCTAGCTCTTGCTGGAAGTTAGGAGCTTATTCACTATGATCTTGGGCTCCAGAGTCCCTTGGACTCCTTTGTAAATAGGATGTACAAACCCCAGCCTTTCTTAAGTTGTTTTTGATGATCTGATTTATCTATAGAAGAATAGCCAGAAGCTAATGACTTAAGTATCAGAAACATTGTTAAAATTGTGGGCCTTATCTATGTCCATATCAACTCTTACAAGTGATTTTTGCCTACAGTGTAAGCTAATAGGATGAAAAAGCTCACATTTTTGTCTAACTCCTTCACATTCTGAAATTGCAGTTTTCAGTTGGGTAAATGTGATTAAGATCTTTTAACCTTTTGAGGCAATTTGTAAATTAATTTTGATGCACAAAATCATCTCCCACAGCTCTGGCAAATTTGGGAGCTTTGGTTTGGAAGCTGCAGGACAGCCAAACATTCTGTAAGTGCTAAGGCTAGTGAAGTGGTGGGAGGTCAGCTTCCACAGCTAGTGGTAACTTGGAACACAAGCAGGAGTAGCCATTTTGGCAGAACAGGTTTTCTTCCACTGAGCTAAGAATTTTAACTACTGATTCAATCTTTCCTTTTTTTTTTTTTTTTCTCAGCACCGGGGATTGAACTCACAACCTCGCACCTGTCAGACAGGCACTTAAGTCACTGAGCCAAACTCCTGGCCCTGGTTTTTTGAGGCAGGGTCGCACTGTGTAGCTCAGGCTGTCCTTGTGCTCGCGTTGTAGCCCAAGCCAGCCTCGAACTCACAACGCTCCTCCTACCTCAGCCTCCCAAGTGCTGGGATTAAAGGCATGCACTACCACGCCTGGCTACTAATTCAATCTTATTACTTATTATTGGTTTGTTCAGGTTTTCTGTGTCTTAGGAGGTTAAGTTTTGCTAGGTTATGTGTTCATAAATTTACCTATTTCTTTTAGATTTTCTACTTTATTGGTTATGCATATCAGTTTATAAGGATCCTTTTTATTGTATATATGTGGTATCATTGTAATGCCTCCTTTTGAATCTAATATTTCATTTATCTTGTGCTCACTTTCTCTGTCATTGGTTAATTTAAAGATTTTCCCATCTTGTCTGCATTTTTAAAATGATTTTCTATTTTAACGATTTTTCTGTTGTTTAGTATTTAAATATTTCTCTTCAATGTATTTATTCATTTCCATCTAGTAACTGATTTTCTAGTTCTTTGAGTTGTATCATTATGTTGTTTATATAGGATCTATTTCCCTTCCTTCCTTCCTTCTGTCCTTCCTTCCTTCCTTTCTTCCTTCCTACCTCATTCTTTTAAATGTAGTCACACGTTGCTATATACTTTCTTAGTATTACTCTTGCTATATCCTATAAGTTTTAGTATACTGGGTTTCCATCTACAACTGTTTCAAGAATTTTTAAAATTATTTTTTTTTTGGCTGACCATTGGTTAGTCAACAGCATCTAGTCTGATTTTCATGTTCTTTTATAACTTCTAACAAGACAAGTTTCTCTAGTTGATTTCTAGTTTCATTCCACTATGGCAGAAACATACATAATTAAATTTCCTTTTTTTAAAAAATGCTGACTTGTTGTGTGACAGAAACAATCAGTGAGTATGTGCTGAGACACCCTAGGTGTTCATCCCTTTTAATCAGATTCTTTTCCTTTCACAGTTTCTGTTGTAGATTATGGATTTACTATTTTAGCTTATTATACTAGAGAAACAATATGAGGCATGACAGTGTGATTCATTTCACTTATGATTGTGATCTCTCGTTGTATTTGTTTACCTGTAAAAGTCTAGAGTTTACTCTTCTTTACATCTCACAGTATTTCAGTGTATAAAAATACCACATCTTTTTTATTCATTCCTTGGTTGATTGGCTTTTGGGTTGTTTCTAAGATTTAGCTATTACAAATTGTGCTGCTATAAACATGGGTCCGCATATATCACTGAGGTATAATGTGTTTAATTCTCCTGGAAAAATACCCACAAGGGAGATAACAGGGTTGAATGGGACCTCTAATCAATATTTTGAGAAATATTCACACTGACTTCAACAGTAGTTGTACCAGTCTACACTACCAACTACAGTGGAAAGAGATGCCTTTATACCCATAGTCCCTCTAGCATTTGTCATTGGTTAATTTCTTGACGATAGCCATTCTTCCTGGAGAGAGATGGAATCTCAGTGTTTTAGTTTTTCATTTCTCAAATAAGCAATGATGTTCAATATTTTTTCATATATTTATTTTCCAGTTGGATTTCTTCATCTGAGAAATGTGTATTCATCTCAAATGTCCGATTTTGGATTGGATCTTTGAATTTGAAGGGTCTGATTTTTTTCAATTCTTTATTTTTTGTGTATAGAAGTCCTTTGTTTGAAGGACAGTTGGCTACAATTTTTCCTACTCTGTGAGTTTTCTTTTCACTCTGTTGGAAGTTTCTTTTGATGTGCAAAAGCTTTTTAGTAAAATGAAATCTCAGTTGTTAATTCTTCGAAGTAATTCTCATGCAGTTTATTTCTTGTTTAAGAACTCTGTGTACCTCTATGCCTTTGAAATTTCTGCCAGCTTTTTTTTCCAGAAGAATTAGTGCTTCTATTTCAATATTTAGATCTTTGATCCATTTTGATTTTGGTTTAGTGCATTGTAATAGACAAAACTCTAGATTTAGTCTTCAGCATGTGGGAAGCCAGTTTTTTGAGCAACATTTATTAAAGAAGCTATTTTTCTTCCAGTGAACATGTTTGGCCCCTTTGTAAACCATCCTGCATTCCTGGGATGAATTCCACTTGTTTATGATGTGTAATCTTCCTATATATTTGCTGCATTTAGTTTGCTGGTATTTTATTGAGAATTTTGGCATCTATGTTCATTAGGGATATTGGTCTATAGTTCTCTTTTTTGGTTGGGTCTTTCTCTCATTTTGGTTTCAGGGTAATATGTCCCTCTATGAATAAGTTAGAATTCCTACCTTTTCAATTTCCATAAAGAGTTTGAGGAGTATAGCATTATATCTTCTCTAAATTTCTTATAGAATTCAGCCATGAATGCATCAGGACCTGGGTTTTTCTTTATTGGTAAGTTTTTAATTATGTTTTCATTGTCCTTAACTTATATTGGGTTTTTCAGAATTTTTATATTTTCTTGATTTAGCTTTGGTAATTTATACATTTCTAGGAATCTTTCCATTTCTTCTGTGATTTCCACATTATGCTGGTAAACATTTCTTGAAGTAGGTACTGATGATCATCTAAATATCCACAGGATCTGTAGTAATTTCACCCTTTTCACTCCTTATTGCATGAATTTGAGTTTTCCTTTCCTTTTTTTGATAACGCTGTTTCTAGGGGTTTAACATTTTATTTGTTCTTTCAAAGAACCAGATCTTTGATCAATTAATTCTTTGTATTATTTTCTTAGCCTCTGTTACATTAATATCTGCTCTGAACTTTATAACTTCCTTCTTTGTATGGGCTTCGAGTTTGACATTCTCTTCATCTTCTAGAAGCCTGAGGTGCAGTATTTTGTTGTTTATTCATTCTATTTTCTTGATGTGAGAACTCACCACTATGAATTTTCCTTTTAGGACTGCTTTCATTGCATCCCACAGATTCTGGCAATTTGTACTTGCATTTTCATTTGAGTGTAGATACTGTTCAATTTATTAGTGATTCATTGGTTGTTCAGGAGGGTATTATTTACTTCCATGTTTTCATATAATTTTTGTTGTTTCTTTTGTCATTAATTTCCAATTTCATTGCACTATTGTCAGATGAAGTGTATGGGATAATTTCAGTTCTTTCACACTTATTAAGCATGTTCTACAGGCTAGTATATTGTCTATTTTAGAGAAAGTCCCATGTGCAGCTGAGAAGAAGTGTATTCTGATGTTGTTGGGTGGAACACTCTGTAAATGTCTACTAAATCCATTTATTCACAGGTTTCATACAGTTCTGTTATTTTTTTCCTGCTTTTCTGTCTAGTTGATCCATCTTTTTGTGACAACGGGGTATTTGGGTCCACTGTTAGTTGTGTTGTTTATTTGATTTTGCATGCCTATTAATATTTATCTTACATAGTTGGATGCTCCTGTATTTGACACATACATATTTATGATTGTTATCTCTTCCTTTGAATTTTTCCCCTAACAAGTATGTAGTGATCTCTATCTCTTTTGATTATCATTTTGAAATTCACATTGTCTGAAAGCTCAATAGCTACCCCTGTTGTTTTCTGGGTTCCTTTTGCATGGAGAATTCTTTTCCATGCTTTAACTTTTAGTGTGTGAGTTTCCTTTCAAATTCAATGTGTTTCTTGCATATAGCATATTGTTGGATTTTATTTCTTGATCCATTCTGCCAGTCTGTTTCTTTTGATTGTTGAACTGAGGCCTTGTACATTGATATGTATTGGCTTCGCTTTGTCATGTTATTTTCCTGCTGTCGGTCAACCACTTTTCCCCTCTATTTTATTGCTTGTCCTGTTTGGTAATTTTTTCTGTTGTTGTTCTTGTAATTTTTATTTATTTATGCTCATTTTTATCTCTGTCTATAATATCTTTCAGTACTCTTTGTAAGGATGGTTTGATGGTCATGAATTTCTTCAGGGTTTTATTTTTGTGAAAGTATCATATTTCTCAATTAATTTTGAAAGATGCTTTTGGAGGGTACATAAATTTGCGTTGGAATGTATTTTCTTTCAGGACTTGAAATACTTCAGTCCAAGTTCTTTCTGACTTGAGGGCTTTTGTTGAGAAGTCTGCCATGATTCTGATGGGCTTTCTTTTATAGGTAATTTGTTTCTTTTCTCTAACAGCTTTTAATATTCTGTTCTTGTGCTGAATTTCTGGGATCTTCATTATTGCATGTCTCAGTGTACATTTACGTTGGTTATAGATAATTGGATTTCTATATGCCTCACTTATCTTTTTGTCAGATTGTTTTCCCATGCTTGGGAGATTTTCTGCTATCAGTTCTGCAAACATACTTTATGAATTTTATTTTTTCTCCTGCTTTTTTACTGACACAAATTATCCTTATATTAGTTGTCCTTATGCCAGCTTATAGCTGTTGAATTGTTGTTTCCTAATCTTTTGTTATTGCCAAGTGATCTTTCCCTTTCATGATCACTAACTGTGGTTGTATCTTTATGGTCTGAAGATCTGTCTTCAATTTTGTTAAAGAGGTTTTTCCAGCTTTCAATGGAATTTTTAATTTCCTAGGTATCTATTTGAACCCATTTTATGCATTGTTTCTTTCCTATTTGGATCATTCATGGTTTTTATCCTCTTCCTATCATCATCTATTATTTTATCTATCTCTACTCTAGATTTGATTAGCGATTCCTTTATAAATGTCAACATTTCTTTTTTATACTGGAGAGATTATTTCTTATCTGATTTCCTCTGTCACCTCATGGATTTGTTTCTGCACTTCAGTTGCTATTAATTTCAGGAATTTCATGTGTGTGTCTTCCATCTTCGTCTACGTCTGTGTCTTTTTGACTTGTTCTAGGTGGGCTAGAGGTCTATGATTGCATTTTGATTTTTTTGTCACGTCATTTTTTATTTCAAAAAAGTTTATGTTTTATTTTCTGTGATGACCCTGCTGAGGTTTTGTAGCAGGTAGCTATATGAGTAGTATCAAGACCTCTCTAGGAAAAATTGTTCTTCTGAAATGTCTGTGTGCAGGAAATTCTTGGTTTGTGTCTGTCTCATGATCCTACCTTCCTAAATAATTAAGAGTTTGTGCTGATATCTTTTGGACTGAGTCCCTGGACCTTTGGTGTAGGCCTGTGTTAAGGTTATTACTCCAAAACTTCTCAGTTGTTACAGTATTGTTATAACAACTTCCCAGTATTGTTACATATCTGATTACAACAGGCAGGAAATCCTAATTAAAGTAATAAAATTGGCAAAAACAATAGCATCAAGCACAATTTAGAAACTGACAAAATGAGGTAACAATTGATTTTGTGCTATAGACCATAGGAGCAAAGTCTATAGCCAAAGTGTAAAGAACAGAACTGATTATAAATTAGGAGTTTGTATGCAAAGTGTTTTGCCTTGGTAGAGTGGTTTTATCCTATGTTGGGGAAATTTAGGGAGGATAGTGTATAAAACAAATATAAGTGGGAAGGATGTAGAAGCAAGGCTACAGGACTAAGAGTGATCACACAGATGTAGAAAATTATGGGAGAGAGTACAAAAAAATGAAGAAATATTTGAGGGATTAACTGAACTTTGTCTCTGGGTTTGGTAGGTGGGATTAGTTTTCTGTGGCTTGAGTTCTCTCCAGTCTCTTAGAAAAGAGAGAAAAAAAGAAAAAAGAAAAGAAAAAAGAAACAAAAAAAGGAAGTAGAATAAAAAAATAAGAAAAGACAGAGAGAGGAAAAAAGAAAATTGAGAGAAAAGGGCTGGTTGCTGTATCTCAGCTTCTTCCCACACTGATTGCCGGTCCTGTGGTGTGGTGGGAGGGGCCAGATACCTGCATCCACAGTTATTCTTGTGGACTGGGGCAGATAAGTCCCAGCTGGTCTAATAGCAAAAAAATGGATGCTCATCAGTTTTAAAGGTCTGCATGCTAGAAGAAAAACCATTGGCAAGCCCAGGTGGTCTTAATGTATTGTGCCCAATAGTAAGAGTGGGCACCTTTCAGCATCTCAGTAGCTTAGGGATGTGTGAGTGCCTTCATGGGGTTTCAGGGAGCTTACCTTTTCGAGATGTGCTGTCCAGTTATTTCCTAGAGCAAGGAAGGGTTTGTCAGGGTCTTCTCTGCTTCCTGGGGCCTTAGGGTGGACTTTTTAGCTGCTTTCTGGACTGAAGGCATGTGATTAGGACACCTGGAAGGTTTTTAGATCTGTGATAGCTGAGGTGCTATTAGAAACTACTTGACTGCTTCTCAGGCCTCTGGTGGGTGAAGTTGCAAGATGATGCTACCTAGCGGGATCCTGGGTAGGGGAGGACAATGTGAGGTAAAACCATGTTTCTGGAGAAATACAGTGTTGAGTAATCTCTTCCACTCACCAAAGTTGGTTCAGGACTATAAAGGCTGCAGCCTTGTTCAACCTCTAATATTTGAAGTGTGATGGCACTGAGTTTGTGGAGACTGCTGGAGGCCTCCTGTCTACCCATTCTTTGCCAAGTGAAATCCTGCCTGGTTCAGGGTTGACCTCTGGAGATACAGGATAGTAGATATTGAATGTCTAGCTCCCTGACCCACATCTCTGTTACATTCCCATTGTATTCTCTGTCATAAGTCTGCAGTAGAATGACTAGTTTTTTGCCTTTATTGTGATTCTTTTTGGTGGAAAATATAACAGGCACCTCTAGTCCAGAATCTTGCTGACTTCCTAGATCTTTCTTTTGAGAAATATTTTATAGACTGTTTATAGACTATTTTATTTTAGCCAAGTAGGAGTTTTTTGTCAATGAAGAAATTGGAGAAGTTACTGAACATCCTTTTAAAAGCCCTGATCATCAAAAGAATTACTTTGATTTTAGTACATGGACTTTAAAAGGTGTCCACAGAATACTGTTAAATTTTAAAAAATTCATAAGTAATTATGTTATTTGATCTTATTTATAAAATTAAACAACAACAAAGCAGATCTGCCTCTTAACATGTTGATTATCTCAAGGAGTGAGAATAAAGTTGAACTAGATGATTTATTTGATTCATAAGCATTTGGATAACTTCACTTACATTTTTACTGTGGTCAGACATACATAAAGTTTGCCACTGGTGTCATTTAGTACATTCGCTGTGTTATATAACCACTCCTACTATTTAATTTCAGATTATTTTTATCATCCTCAGACAAAAACTCACTATCTAACCTCCACTATCACCAGCCTTGACACCATTAAAATACTTTCTCTCTGTGACTTTCCTTACTGAAGACAGTTTTACTTTCAGAACTGGGGTTCAATACAATTTCTGAATGAATCATTACACTTTTGTAATTTTGATCTTTATGAAATGTTTTGGGAAATAGAGCTATTTATGAAGTGAAAGTGATGTCCAATGCTCAAAAATTTTGTAGACAGAAGACTTGTGGGAAGTACTTACCAGAAAAAAGTCAGTTTTTATGGAAAAGAAAGAATGATTCAGAGGATGGAACTTATATCTCCCTGCTTTTTCTCTCACACATTTGCTAATGCTATCAACATCCAAACTATTGCTTCTCTCTCTTCACATATCTTATACTGACTACTATACAGAAAGCCTACTTGGATGGACAGTGACTTCCAGTGCTCAAAATTTTGTAAAATGAAATAGACTGATGAAACTACCCATCAAAAAAGACACAGTTTTAATTGAAAAGTAGAATGATTCAGAGAATAGAACTTTGAGCAAATAGCATCAGTGAAAGACCATGTCAGAAGGCAGAAATACTCCTTGTTCCTGGAGTCAGGTAAACTGAAGAACTATGTCCAGAAATACATTAAAATAGCTGTGGGCCACAAACTTCTGTCACCTTTTTTTTCCCTTTCATTCTGAATTTCATGTTATGTGTGTGGAAAAGAGCAACTAACATCTTCCAGTTAATATAAACACATGCATCCAAGGAACTTCATACATGTCTAGATTAGAACCTGTCCTAGATTTCTAGCTACATGCTATAAGTAAGTAAGATTTTTGGACTCTTGAAATTGAGTGAGCATATTTTCTATGTAGGTAGATTATAAATATGTATTGTGATAGATTGAAAATCATGACTAGAATAGATTTGTCACATTCAAATCCTTGAATTTTTGTTGCCTTGTAGGTTGTGTTGATCAATAGAATGTGGCTAAAAGGTAGAGTACATAATAGAGCTGAGTTCTTAAGAGATTTGCAACTTTACTTTCACCCTTTTGGGATGCAGCCTTTGTTTAAGGAAGCTTAGGCCAGACCATTTATGTGCAAATAGAGAAACATCTAGACCCTAACCATTTTATCCATTCCAGGTGAGGTACCAGCTTAGGGAAAGTGCCCTGGAGGTTGCAGAACCAGTTGGACTCCCAGGTAAATGCAGCTGCATGATTCTCTCCAGTGGAGTGGCATATGCTGCATCTTTCTATTGTCAAGTTATTATAGCTCAGCTACAGTTTCCATCCCCACACAATCCTGGTTTAGAGTTGTCTAAAACTAAATTTATTTAGAATGTTAGAGGGAGCATAAAGCAGCAGCCAATAGTCTCTGATCATTGGGTCACACAGATGCTGCTCGACTAAAAGTTTCCATCTTGTCTGGCTCACTGCCACTGCATTATGTAACCAATTTTTTCTCACTGCTGGTCAGAATCATCAGTAATCTCAGACTGCTTGGCTCAAGATCTACAGGAGTAAAAGTTTCACACTAACTTTTATCCTGTCAGGTTCCCTTTCAAGATATCTCCTTCTTTGCTAGATGTACTTGGTTTCTTAGATTGACTTGTTAGTGCTGCCCCTGATTCTACAATGTCCTATTTGGTATCTTCATTTGCCCAGGTCCTCTCACAATTGTTCAAGGTCTAATTCCTACAGTAAATTCTTTATCCCACAATGTGTAGTAGGATTCCAATTTAAACTCCATTTCTTAATTTAAGTTAAAACTAAAATTTACAGTGTAGGTGTGTTAAATAAGTTTTGATTTTATCTCTGATACTCCCACTCTATTATTCACTATCTTATTCTCTTTAGAGAATATATATGCTATTACATATGTGTATACATGTATATGCGATTACATATACTTACTGCTGCAACACAACCAAACTTTGACATCTGTAAGGGATTGGTTCCAAGACTCCCATAGATACCAAAACCCACAGATGCTCAAATCTTCATTGAGCTAAAATAAATTTGGCTTAAACCAGTCTACTATATCTGAACAATAAATACGTTCTAAAGTGACCTGTACATAGTAAACTATTTTGATGTGTAAACAAATTATAACCTAATTTAAGAGTACACCTTTATAATCCACCAAGTCTCAGCTAATCATAACTGCAGAACTTTCAGCCAAATAGAGGCTGGAAGTTGCCAAAACATGAAAACATAAGGGCAAATGCCAACTGCAGTCTGTCAAATTGTTCCAGTACATCAGTTCCTTTTCTCTAGCTACAAATATAATCTGAACACATATTTGCACAGATAGAACATCTTGAACTCTTTCATCTAGAACTCTGCCTGGTTCCAAAAACTTTTTACTCAAATAAACTTCATAAATTTAACTGGTCTCAATTTTTTCTTTAGCACTAATATACAATGAGGTAGCATTTCCTTGTGATCTAATACATTACCTATAGTTTAAATTATCTCTAGATTCCTTATAATACTTACTACAATGTAAATGTAAAGTATATATATTCATGTCTTGCTGTTGTTTAGAAAGTAGCAATAGAACATCTTGCACATGTTCAGTATGGATGTCATATTTTTCAACTATTTTCATTCAACATTCACTTGAATCAATAAATGTCAAATTGACAAATGCACATATTTAAATTCTCTTTCACAAAGTAAAATCATTCTGTGTTCCTTCTGGTATTAACTGAGTACAATATCATGTAGAATAGTTTTCAAGCAGTTACAATTTTGCATTCTGAAACAAATGATTTTATTATGAGTTTATGAAGTGGTATCTCAATGAAATTTTAACATATTTTCTAATAAGACTGGGAGAATTTTTTAAATTGTTAATAGTCATTTGTATATCTTTTTTCATTTTTTGAATGGTTATTGAGTCTTTTGTTGTCTAATTTAATAGCTCATTGTGTATTAATATACCAATACTTTGTTTTATTTCTCTTATTAAAAATAAGGAAATTTGTATTCAGCATGCTATAATAATTTTGCACTGCAATGTAAACTCAGATCTCTAATTCTGAGATGCAGTAATCCTAATACTACACCAGAAGCATATACTGTAGTTCCATCAAATTATTAGCACTATAAGTACAAACTGAGAGCAATGTAAATATTCAAACATTTCTTTTAATTCAGAAATATTTAAATGTGATGGGCTTCTATATTTTATTGGTTATTATTCCAATTTTTCATAAATAATAAAAATTTTATGAGTACAATTTAAATGCTTTAACAGCTCCCACTGACACTTAGAACAATTGTTTATTCCCCAGGTAGGAGCTGGTCTTTGTCAAGCCAGTCATGTAATTCACTGGATCAATTAGTGTCTGAGTGGATGTATAAATGTAAGGGCTCCAATGTCTGTGATCCTCCTTCCCTGAGACGTTAGGCATAGGATTTAACCAAGGTCACTCTAAGCGTAAACTCATTACTTCTTTCAGAGCCTAGTGGAAAGGATCTTAAACTCATGTAAATTAATCCACCTACTTTACGTATAAAGAATCAGTTATTGAATGATTCAGCAAATTACTTAACCACATTTTTAGATTTCAACCCACATTTTCTATGTCACAAGCCATTCCTTATTTCTGCAGCTTCAATTTAAGCAAGTTTTGTACCAGAAACATCTATTTTAACAACAGGTGAGTGGTGCAAAAGACATCTACACTTTCCTGTGGTAGTTAAAGCCAGTGTAAGGAAAATGCAACAAACCTAATGAAAAGTCAACAAATAGTAGATAGCTGCACATGTAAGCTGCATTTAGCTTTGCAATATTTTTAAAGAATATATATTTACAGCATAGTTTTTAGAAAGAAGAAAAGAAATGCAAAAGCTTGGTTGACAAGTTTTTAGGACTAAGACCTAAGGGATTCTGCCATAAATTTCAGACACACATCATTTCAGTTTGCTTGCCAATGCACTTTGTAAAGCTTCAGATCTCTGTCAGAGAGGCTTTCAATAACCTGCTTAAAATGCTTGAAGCATCTTATGTTATTTTTCCTAGTGTCAGCATACCATTTGTCACTATAAAATGTTTAGTATCTGCTTCATATGAACTCAGAAAACAGGAAGAGTTTTAAGTTTCAAATACCTTTCTGAAAATCAAGCAACTCTACCAAATAAAAAGTGTTTTCTTATTTAAATATACTTGGAAAAGGATAAACAGTATATATTCATCAGTCTTTTAAAAAAATGTATCACATTGCTGACATAGAACAAAGGTCCTTCATAGTATCTACATAACCAAAGTCAAGAACTAAGAATGAGAGATTGTATCTTTTTTTTCCTGCACAATCTTCGCTAGAAAACTGAAGCAGATTTTGCTTCTCTGTAGCCATTTTCCTTCCTCTTATTCTTATTTCCTAACCACTACAAGAGAATAGAACCCACAGGCATTTCCACTGTCCTGTTTACAAAAATAATCAACTTTTCATCCATCATAATGTGATGGAAAGTTTATCACTTCCTTTTCAAACCTGTTGGAAGATAGCTATGAAATTTTAAAGAATATTTTACACTGAAGAGAAAATATTTGAATACTTTATTTTTATTTCTTTTATGAATTTTTTACTTATAAAACAAATTGTTAGGTTATAAGAAGTAATCTTTAATTGTATCATTTAAAATATCTCAAAATGTCTTTGGGAGAAATATTTAGCCACTATGAGCTGGATAAGGGACAAGAAGGACTGGGGGTGGGCTGCTACTAAATAATTTTATGCAAAAAATATGACTTTGGGTTTCATTGTTGTGTATTTTCAGAGCTCTTCTTCCATCTGGAAATGCCAAATTCTTCCAGAAATCAGAGTGAATGGCCTGGAGCAATCAGTCTGTTGTAACAGAATTTATACTCCTGAGTCTGTCTGGCTCTTCAGAACTTCAGATCTTTTACTTTCTGTTTTTTTTCATTGTCTACACAGCCACTGTGTTGGGGAACCTCTTCATAGTGCTCACCATCATGTTAGAACCTCGACTTCATTCTCCTATGTACTTTCTGCTGGGCAACCTCTCCTTCATTGACATGTCCCTGGCCTCATTTGCCACCCCCAAGATGATTGCAGACTTCCTCAATGAACATAAGGTCATCTCTTTTGAAGGCTGCATATCCCAGATATTCTTCCTGCATCTCTTAGGAGGTGCTGAGATTGTTCTGTTGATCTCCATGTCCTTTGATAGGTATGTGGCTATATGTAAGCCTCTACACTACTTAACCATCATGAGCAGGAGGATGTGCATTGGACTTGTGGTACTTTCCTGGGTTGTAGGCATTTTTCATGCTCTGAGTCAGTTAGCATTTACTGTGAATCTGCCCTTCTGTGGACCCAATGAAGTAGACAGCTTCTTTTGTGATCTCCCACTGGTGATTAAGCTCGCATGTGTAGACACATATATTTTGGGGGTATTCATGATTTCCACCAGTGGCATGATTGCCCTGGTATGCTTCATCCTCTTGGTGATCTCCTACACTGTCATTCTGGTCACTGTCCGGCAGCGCTCCTCTGGTAGATCATCCAAAGCTCTTTCCACTTGCAGTGCCCACTTCACCGTCGTAACCCTTTTCTTTGGCCCATGCATTTTCATCTATGTGTGGCCTTTCACAAATTTTCCCATAGACAAAGCACTCTCAGTATTTTATACCATATTTACTCCACTCTTAAATCCAGTAATTTATACTTTTAGAAATAAAGATGTCAAAGATTCTATGAGGAAACTAAGCAAGTTGATCTTTAAGTTTAGGAAAACTCATCATTCACCTTGATTACCCTCACACAAAAATGAAATATTTGTTCAACACTTATCACTCTCATTCAAGTGGTCAAATTTGTGACTCTGTTGTATTGAATCAATCAGTTCATAAGGAAATTATTTTTATAATTAACTCAGTAGTCATGATTTCTGGTCACATGAGTTGTTCCTCATGCAACACAAGGTTTGCTGAAGGACATTATCGAACTCATACTCAACATTTTGTCTTGTAAGGACCTACATGTTAGAATGTTCAATTTTTGTCTGATCTAAATATTTAAACATTCTTTTCCTTAAAACACTCACATATTTTAAGAGAGAGACTAAGCTCACTCTCAGTTTCTTGCAAAAGTCACCAAGAAAACAGACAAATCTGAAAGCATCAATATCTGGTATAGCATCTTGTGAACTAGAGCAACAAGAATATTTTTATAGTCTATGCTGATGCATGACTTCTAATTACAACATCAGAAAGCAATGGAGGGTTCTTGGTGATTAAGAATATTTGCCACCTAATATGTTCATAATTCATCTTTGGTAAGAATAAAAATGAATCATCTTCATCTTCAGACTCTACATTCCCAAGAGAATATTCTATAGTTTGCAAACAATATAGTCAACCCCAAGAAAATTCTTATTGTCTTGTACATTAAACAGTCAAAGCACCCTATAGTTATGGACAACATATCTCATATAGAATCCTATTCTACAAAGAAGAAACTAAGACCCAAAACTAGAAGAAACTAAGACCCAAAACCCAAGAATATAGTAGCTTTTCTAGGGTCATGCTATTTAGAGGCATTGTTCACTTACACATGTGGAAATTTCTTTATTTTCTAAGCAGTAATGCATTATTTTCGTACAGTAATGCTTGCTGTATAATTTTTTGTTCAGAGTCACTATGTAAATAATGAGGTTCCAATAAATGAGTCATTCGCTCCTGACTACACATAGTATTTTATTTAAGGATCTGAAGAAACAGTGATTCTTTAATGTATTTGATGTGTCTAATAACTGGAGACTTTAGAAAACAGACCTAGTGAAATCTGTTTGTTTTATAGATGATGAAATTGAGAAACAGGGATCAAAATTATTTTCCCCAATTCATATAGCCATTTGATAAAAGTCTAGCTTAGAAGGTTCATTTTTCTTTCTCTTTCCCTCTTTTTCTCTTTCTTTCTTTCTCTTTTTCTTTCTCTCTCTCTCCCTCTCTCTGTCTCAGTCTCTCTCTCTCCTTCTCTTTCTCTCTCTCCCTTTGCACTTCCATTCCTTCCCTTCTCTCTCTCTCTCCTCCCTCTCCTGCTTCCTATCTCCATCTATCTCTATTGCTATCTATCTTCATCTCTATCTTGATCTCTGCCTTCCTCTCTCTTGAGCTTGGGCCAGGTAATCGCAAGAAAATTTTGGTCATTGTTTTTTTGAGAGCTACAAGTAGGAAAATGTTAAATGCATAAAGCTGAAATGCTTTAATTCTTAAAAATTAGCTAACTGCTTGGTATTGCCAAATTTTCTGTATAATTTTCTGTATTATTACCCCAGCCTGGATGCAGATAAAGATTCATAGATTTTAAAGAACCAAATAGATCAATAAGTAGGTAAATGTATGGGCTAATGGATAATAAATAAATGGATGGGTGGATATATATGACATAAATAAGAAATATGCAGATAATGGATACGCAGATAGATAGACAATAGGTACATACATACACAATTTAACTATCATAAATAATTTATTATACAGCATACTACATTAATTCAAAAATCTCTGTCTAAATGTTGAACCTATACCTAATGTAAATTTGCAACTGTATGATTTGTTTAAAATTGCTGGAAAAGTTATCAGATTTGATAGTTAAAAAGATATAGTAGTAAGTGAATTTCTTAAGATAAAATAAATCCAATTCAAATTACCAATATGCTTAATGGTCCCGGGGGAGATCAACCATTGAATTAATTAATGTTAATAAAAAATAGTAACTTTATTCATATGACTCTCTGAATATTATAACCTGTTTGTCACTTTCTGAATCTTGTTAAGATTAAGTCTCTACACTAGTTTGTTATATTTCATTCTGATCAATAACATTTGATTAGCCAATTGGGCTAACAAATGCTATATTACTTTTTTACCTAAAGCTGGCTATGAATTTTGTATATCTGTTTAACAACCTAATAAATGCACTGCCAGAATTATAACCAAATAAATATTGTGTGTTATATTATATCATAATATGCATGGCTCAAAAATAAGACCATTGTTTCAAGCCTTATGAATATAGGGAACATGCAACATAAGAAATTCAGCCCAAAAACAAGGCCTAGGACAGGTGGCATAAGCACCAACCCAAGAATATTTGAGTGAAGTAGTATGCCATTCCCTGTCCTAATCCCTCCAGTGACAGAGTCCTCTCTTCTTGCCTCATGTCCTCTACTGATAATCACTTAGCTGAGGATGCTCTCTAGTATTCCATTATCACAGCTATAGAGAAGCGATATACACTGAGTGCCAACAATTCACTGTATAAGATGAATAACAGAGTATTAACCTAATTTTGTGTTGTTATATTTTCACTTTCTAGAGTCATTCACTTGATCAAAATTGTCTATGTTGCAGTTATATAATTTGATTTCTTTATTCACTTTTCTTCTTTAATTAACTAGATTTTTCTGTTTTCTATTTACCTTTAAACTGTTTTACAAATTGATCTTTAATATAGTCTAAGGAAATCAGACATAAATGTAGAAAGGTGTAAAATCTAATAAATATTATTTCAAAAATTCAGTGCGGTTGGTTGTACAGGCACATGAGTATAATCCCAGCACTTGGGAGGCTGAGACAGGAGGATGGCTGTGAGTTTAAGGCCAGCGTAGGTTATATAGTGAGTTCAAAGACAGACTGAACTGCACAGTGAGACCCTATCTCAACAAGACAAAAAAAAAATTCAATGTATATACAGGCAAAACAAAAATGAGATTTGTCTGAGCTACTGATTCAACACAAAAATAAGTTTGTGGAATGAAAGTCCCTTCAGTCTTATTACTTTTCTTATTGCAAATCCATTGCTCCCTCTTAAAGAACCTTTTCTTATTCATCTTCAATCTAAGAGGACAGTCAACAGAGTGATCTGATATGTTCTGGGAATTATGAAATTAATTTATAGAAAACTTGGTCAATAAAGAATTTATTTATAAAGAATTTTTCTGCTCATTTATTAATTTGTTTTCTTCCAGGAATCTGGTAAATGATCCTACAGCATGTTTCCACAATTTCAGTGGTTTTAGGACTAAGGCAATTATGGTTTTGTTATATCACTTCTCAAGGTTTAAACTAAGCCCCAACCTATTTAAAGGAAGTTTCCTCAGATAATTTATTGATCTCTCTAAACTTCTTTCGAAGCTAACAAACAATTAAGTCTGTGGCTATTCATTTTGTAATCAGTAAACATTTTGAGAGCAGACTTTGGCATTGATTTTGTTGCTTTTCTTTATTGTCCTTCACTTGATGAACTGTTTTGTTCTGTTTGGTGTTTAGTATCTGTCACAGTACATGATGAATGATACAGCCGGTGGCTTGTTGCACATTTTAAAACAATTACTTTTTTCTAAATAAATGTCCTTTCACAATGTCCTTGCTTCTATTCCACTATTATATAACTGTGGGATGGCATAACAGTCATAGAAGTGCTAAGGTGGAGAGAATCTTGGAGATAGTCAAATGTTCCTTTCAGATTTCACAAGTATAAATCTCTTCGAGTTGATTATCTCTGAGGTCTTTTCTTTTTTCTTTTTTTTTAAATTATATTTGGGCGAAGAAAAACAAAACAAACAAAAACTACAACAACAACAACAAAAAAAGACATATATACTAAAAACAACAAGCAAAAGAGACAAGCAAACAACTAGAGTAAATACACAACATTGCAGGTTTACAAAACCGGAAGATAGAAGCTTGACAATGGTTGCAATTTGCGCATCGTTATCTTTAAAGTGGTTTCTTACATTAACAGATATAGACATGCAAGATT
>RJWM01027597.1:0-26747 GCA_004363535.1 Dasyprocta punctata | reverse complement strand
ATGTTTAGTGACCTACGTATTGTCCAAAGTTAGGGCATACTTTCTATAAATTTATTATTTTGTGCCTTTTAGTCCTTCTTGCTTGTTTCTTGTTTTCATATATTTTCCTGAATTTTTTGCCATTCCTAACAGATCATTAAAAATGTTTTTTTTTTCTAGCAAGCTGTGGGAAGCTATTTAATGGAATTTAAAGGTCATTTAAAGAGGAGGTATTTTGCTGTTTCCTGTTTGTGATCTAATGTCTATGTCAGCATTTCTGCCTGAGAAAAATAGACATTGTAGAAATGAATAGGTAATAAATTGACTCATTCTTGGACCACTATGTGAGGACAAAACTAAAAAAAAAAAGACTAAGTTAAACTATTTAAGTATGAATAATTGTGCTGAGAATGAATCCAGGGGAAGTCATTATTAGAAATCTCTTGGGAATCTGATTTTCAGAAAATGTGTGTGAGTAAAGTCAGGACTCAGAGGTGAAAAGTGACTGTGAGATGTACTTCTTTGGGTCTTTTAAAAGCTAAATTAGCCAGTTACAAATAGAAACATATGAAATAAATGTGAATTTATTCAAACTTGTAAAGTAAATTAAATCTATTTAAAATTCTCTAAAAATATTATAGGTACAGTGAAATTACCAAACTAATATGCTACAGGGGTGAGTTAAAATTTTTTAAAGACATCAAAACTAAATATTCCTACTGTTATAAATGTTTTAAATAGCAATTGATATGGTAATATCAGGTATGTGAGATTGATTCAAATAAAATATGTATAAAAATGTTAAAAACATGCCACCTTTTTTTAAACAAGTTACTTTTGACAGGATAGATTCATGTCATTTAAATGGTAATAGGCTATACTGGCCAAGTATAATTATTCCTACTTTGGCAGAATTTTTCTATTAAAAGTGGCAAGTAAATTATTGCTAACAGTCCTTATTGACTCTTTTGGGGAAGTCAGAATGCAATTGTGATAAGAGTCCTTATTGCTATTGATATTTTTATTTCTTTGGATGAATTATTTCCCACATTTCCAATTATGCTCAGATATAAATTCTGAGCAAAACTTGTTAGTTTCTTTTCAAATTTATAGAGTATCCATATTTAACATGAGATTCTCAAAAAAGTAAACAACCAAATCTTCATAGATTTTCATTTAAAATCAGAGAGATTGTTGTCTCATTTTCTCACATTATGTTCATGTGGTTTTTAGATTTAATCCTACTTCCTGAGCTATTTATTATTTTGAAATCCATTAGCATATGCAATAAGTATATTCCTGTTGTTATAAATCCAAACAGTACCTGTGAATCTTATCTCCATCGATCCAATCAATCTCATTACTCTTTTCAGGTAACCATGTGTAATGTGTTGTGGAACAAATCTTTACACATGTAGTAGCGTAACGCAGCACCCATTCATTATCTCAGTTCTGAAGAGCAGAGGCTCTGGGACTCAGACGTTGTCAGAAGCTGGTAGAGCTGAAATCAAGGTACAGCTGGAGCCCAGGTTCACAGGAGAGGCCCAGGGGCCTCTTCCCACCTCAGCCCTTCCTGGCAGCCTTACCTTCCATCTCCTGCTTTCCATGACGAGCCCTCCACCTTGGAGCCAGCAAGGTGTGAGTCTTCCAGGCTTTGAATATTTGCCATCTTCTGCATTTCACCAATTTATTCTTCTGCCTTCAGCTGGGAAAAGGTTTGCTTTTGAAGACTTTGTGTGATTATGTTGGAACCCTGTGGGTAATCCAAGATAATCTCCCAATTTTAAGGTCAACAGACTCATAACCTAAATGAAATCTTTGGTCATGTAACTTAGGGAAGGGTTGCCAGGGGATGATATCCAGGGAGGCCAAAAGCTGCTCACCACACTGCAGTTGTTGGTTTGGCTCCTTTTGAATGTATTAATGTTTTGGAGGTCAAATATATGCTTATTCTGAATTGCTGTGTGTACTTCACAAGGTTTTTCTGAGTTCTGTATATAAATTAGATATAATTTACTATTTGTTATCTGAATTATTTTACCCTTGACTTGTTTTCAGTATTTGCTTAAAGTTAAAATAAGCACTTTCTACTATTAGTTTGTTTCTGTTTCATTTTCCTTGTATTTCTTATAGTTTTTGATATATAGATTTTTGGGTCTTGCTGTTCATAGTACAAATATTCCTAAGTTATCTTCACTGTGACAAGCACCTTGTACAGTTTTGAAGTACCTCTCTGTTCTTGTAAGTTTTTGACCTTGAAAACTTCGTGGCACTTTTTATCTCTTGATAAAATTCTGGTTCTCTCTCTCTCTCCCTCTCCCCTTTCCTCCTCCGCTCCCTTCCTTTCTCTTGCCCTCCTTTTCTCCCTCTTACTTCATCCTCTTTTTGGTTTTGTATTGAGTTTTTTTTTTTCCTTAAACTGGTGAATTTAGCTCAGTTAAAGTTATTGATATTATGGGTGAATTTGGTCTTAATTCTTTTACATTAAAGTGATATGTTTTCTGTTTTAGAGATGTGGAAATTAATTTTATTATTAAATCTTTCTTCTGCAGTTGGGGTGTGTGTTGTGTTCTGATATTGGATATTGGTTTATATTGTGGCTTTGTTCTAGAGGTCATTATATCTTAAAATCTTCATAAAATGTTTTGTTGCAGATTTTATTTTTTGGCAATGGTTTTTTCTTCTTTTGGTGAGTGATATTTAACTGTTAATACCTTTTATTGGCCTTGTTCTTGTTCTTATTTTATTTTTTATTATGGCATCGCTACATTGTCTTGCTAGTTACTTTTATTTATCTCTGAATGTATTGGCCTTTCCCAGATCATTATTTGCAAATTTCCTGTAGGGTATTAGATAGAATAGAGCAGAATTCAATTCTTTTTGGCTTTTGTTTTTCTGTGCTCTGGCAAATGAGACCCATTTATAGCCATAACTCACCTAGTTTTTGAAAGAAGACTGCCCGGTGGGGCTTGTGTGGCAGCTCAGCTTGGTCTGTCCCACACAGTCGTGGAGGGATCCAGCCCTTGCCCTGCGCCTGTGTCTCCCATTTCCCCAAGTACTACGGTCATCTGTTTCTCGCAGCACTGCTTCCTTCTTCTACTCAATTACTTACGTGCTTTTATTTTTTATTCATGTTTCCAATACATAATTTTATTCCTTATGGGAAGTTTGCACATGTACACATCCTCAATCTTTTTCTCAACCCCTTTCCCTCTCCTCCCTCCCTTCATCTCTTAATCTCTTTCCTATATGAGAAAGATCTATCTCCTTATTCTTTTCTATCCTTTTTGTTTCATATTTGGGTTTTTATATAAGAGAAATAATGCAATATTAAGTTTGAGTATCTGATTCATTTCAGTTAGCATTCTGATCTCAGTTGAATACATTTTCTACTAATCCTCAAGTTTATCCTTCATTATGGCAGAGTAGTACTCTACTGTGTGTACATAGCATATTTTCTTAAACATTCGTCTGTGGATGAGCATATAGGTCAGTTCTAAGATTTAGCTGTGATGAATTGTGTTGCTATAAATAGGGGTATGCATGTATCAGTGTAATATGATGTGTTTAACTCTTTGGAGAAGACACCTAGAGAGGGAACGGCTGGCTTAGATGGAATTTCTAGTTAGTTTTTTAAGGAATCTCCATACTGCTTTCCATAGTGGTTGTACTTACTACTTTACATTTCCACACAGGTTTGCCAGTGTTCGTTATTATTGATTCTTTCTTTCTTTCTTTCTTTCTTTCTTTCTTTCTTTCTTTCTTTCTTTCTTTCTTTCTTTCTTTCTTCTTTTGAGGCACCAGGGATCAAACTCACAGCCTCACACCTGCCAGACAGGCGCTTAAGCCTCTGAGCCAAACTCCCAGCCATTATGATTGATTTCTTGATGCTAACCGTTCTTCTAGATTAAGAAGAAATTTTAGTGTGGTTTTAATTTGCATTTCCTTAATGTCCAAAAACAATGAATATTTTTTCACGTATTTATTGGCCATTTGTACTTATTCTGAGAAGTGTCCATTGTTTGGAGTTTTTTTGCAGCGGGGAGGGGCTCTTTTTTGAGTTCTTTATATCTTCTAGATATTAGTCCTCTGAGGAATGGTTGGCAAAATAATTTCCATTTTGTAGGTTGTCTCTTCACTCTTTTGATTGTTTCTTTTGTTTTTCAGAAGCTTTTTAATTTGATATGATCTTTTTGTTTATTCTTGATACTATTTATTGTGCAATTGGGTTCTGTTAGAAAGTTCTTACCAATGCCTATGACTTCAAGAGTTTTATCTATTGTGTCTTTGAGTAGGTTGTTTCTATTTTAACTTTTAGAACTTTGACCCATTTAAAGTTTTGTTTAGTACATGGTAAGAGATAGATTTAAACATCTGCATGTGGATGACCAGCTTTCTCAGAACCATTTATTAAAGGGCCTATATTTCCTTGAATGTATGATTAGGCCCCTTTTCAAAGATCACATAGCTGAATGTTCCTGGGCTATTTCTGTATCTTCTATTCTCTTCAGCTGTTCCACATGTCTGTTTTTGTGTGAGTACCATACTGCTTGTAATCACTATAGCTTTCTAATATACGTTATTTGAAATCCAGGATTGTTTTGCCTCCTGATTTGGCCTTGTTATCCAGAACTGCTTTTGTTACTGTGGATCTCTTCTGTTTCCATGTGAATTTAAGATTATTTTCTTTAGATGTGTGAGGAGTCTTGTTGGTATTTTGGTTGGGATTGCATTGAAACTGTTTATTAATTTTGCAAATATGGCCACTTTGACTATGTTGGTTTTGCCTACCCAGGAACAGGGGCTCTCTTTGTATTTTCTGATGTTCTTTTTGATCTTTTTAGAGTACAGTAGTCTTCACTGTAAACATCTCACACTTACTTGGTTGGGTTAATTTTTAAGTATTTAATTTTTTTGATGTCATTGTGAATTGTACTGTTTTCCTAATTTCTTTCTTGGTGAGTTTATTATTGGTGTACAGGATTACCTTTGATTTTTATGTATTGATTTTACATCCAGCTGCACTACTGAATTTAGTTATTAATTCTAGAAATTGCCTGGTGGAATTTTTGGGGTCTTCTATGCAGAGCACCAAGTTGTCTGCAAATAATAATAACTTGACTCGTTCCTCTTCTGTGCGTATCTATTTTATTTCTTTTTCTTGCCTGATTGCTCCTGCTAATGTTTCAAGTATGGTGTTGAACAGAACTAGTGATAGTGGGTACTCCTGTCTTATTCCTGATTTCAGAGGGAAAATTTTCAGTTTTCCTCATTTAATATGATTTTGGCAGTAGGTTTGTCATATATAGCTTTTATCTGATTGAGATAAATTCTCTCTGTATATATTTTCTTCAGTGTTTTCATCATGAATGGATGCTGGGTTTTGTCAAAGTATTTTTCCACTTCTATTGAGATGATCATTTTTTTTTAACCTTGCTTCTGTTTAGGTGATGTACTACATTAATTGAAATGCGTAGGTTGAATCATCTTTGTGAACCTAGTTTATGATCTTTTTGAAGATTTGTAGCATTCTGTTTGTCAGTATCCTGTCAAAGATTTCTGCACTTATGTTTATTAAGAACATCGGCTTATAGTTCTCTTCTTTTTGGTTGGATCTCTGTCTGGTTTTTGAATCAGAGTAATTCTCACAGATGACTTTGTGAGTATTCCTTCCCTTTCAATATCATTAAAAGAATTTGGGGAGTATTGGTGTGAGATCTTTCCTGAAGTTTTTGTGAAATTCAATAGTGACTCCATCTGGACCTTGACTTTTCTTAATTGGTAGTTTTTTTAAATTGCTGCTTCAATTTCATTGCCCATTATTGGATTATTCAGGGCTTCTATACCTTCTTGGTTCAGTTTTGGCAGCTTATATTAATCTAGGAATCCATTTATTTCTTCTGAATTCTTCAATTTAGTGGTGTCAATATTTGTGAAGTTGTTGCTAATAATCTTCTGAGTTTTGGCAGTATCCATTGTGATTTCATCTTTTTCATTTCTAATTGCATTGTTTTGAGCCTTTCCTTTTTTTGCAAGATTAACTAAGGGTTTATTTTATCTTCTGAAGAACAATGTCTTTGGTTCATTGATTCTTTATATTGTTTTTTGCTCTCACCTCCATTGATTTCTGCTTTGATCTTTATAATTTTCTTCCTTGTCCTATCTTTGGAGTTTGATCTTTCTTTCTTTTTTTGCTTACACCTTGAGTTGCATAATGAGGTTATTTATTTGGACTTGCTCCATTTATAGCATTCATAGCCATAAATTCTCTTAGAACTGCTTTCACTATGTCCCATAAATTATAGTATATTGTTTTGACATTAGTGTTTAACTCTAGAAACTTCTTAAAGTTTCTTCTGTAACCCAATGACTGTTCAAGAGAGCATTGTTTTCTTTCCATGCTTTTGCATAATTTCTTTTCCCATTTATTTCTAGTTTCATTGTCCTACAATCCAATAATATGCATGTTACAATTTCAATTTTTTTATTTACTTAAGCATGCTAATTGACCAGTATGTGGTCTATCTTGGAGAAAGATCCATGTACTACTGAGAAGAATGTATATTCTGTTATTTGATGAACACTCTGTAGATATCTATGAAGTCAATTTATTTGAAGGTTTTGTTCGACTTTCATACTTCTTTGTAGATTTTTTGTCTAGTTGCTGTCTGTTTGCAACAGTGGGGTATTGAGATCCCCTTATAATTGTGTGTCTGTTTGCCTGATCTTTTATTCATAGTAGTACTTGTTTTACAAAGTTTGGTGTCTTGTTGTTTGGTCCATATATGTGAATAATTGCTATCTCTTTCAATTGAATTGTTACCTTAACCAATATGTAGTGACCTTCTTTTCCTCTTATAATCAGTTTTGTTTTGAAGTTCACTTTGTCTAAATTAGAATAGCTATTACTGCTTGTTTTCAGGTTCTCATTGCACAGAATATTGTTTTCCATTCTTTGATTTTTTAGACTATGAAATTCTGTTTGGGTTAAATGTGTTTCTTCTATACAGCATACCATCGAGTTTTGTTTCTTAAACCATTCTACCAACATCCAACCTTCTTTCCTTTTTTCATTCTTTCTAATTAGTACATGTTTGCCATATATAATGATCACATTCATCTTGGCAATTTGTATCTATATACAATATGTCTTAGTTATTTTTTTTTCCCATTGCACTTCCTTCAATCTTTCTTCCTCTCCACATTTACAAAAGCTCTGTTTCCATTTCGTTCTTCAATTTGAGAGATTTTTCTTAAAAATTTCTTAAAATTCCTTTTCCCTTCCTTGCTTTCTGCCTCCCCCACTACATTCTTCCCCTTCCCATTGAACAAGTTCTTCCTACTTCCTACTTCTTCATTTTGCTCCTTGTTTACACCTTGGGTTTCACAAGAGAAAAAAATGTGATACTTAAATTTGTCTGATTTATTTCACTTAAGACTAATATTATTAATTTTTGGGGACAGGGGACAGAGTCTTGCTTTGTAGTTCAGGCTTTCTATGAACTCACCATGTAGCCCAGCAGTTCTCCTGCCTCAGCCTCCCAGGTATTGGGATTATAGGTGTGTGCCACCACACTTGGCCGCAGTTATGGTCTTGATATGCATCCATTTACCTAAAAATGTCTCAAGTTTATCCTTCTTTATGGAAGAGTAGTATTCCATTGTATATACATAGCACATTTTCTTTATTCATTCATCTGTTGATGGGCATATGGACTGATTTCAAGATATAGCTATTATAAATTGTGCTGCTGTAAATATTGGTATGCATGTATCACTGTGGTATGATGACTTTAACTCTTTTGGGAAGATACCTGGAAGGAGAATAGCTGGGTCAAATTGATCCTCTAATTTTAGCTTTTTCAGAAATCTCCATACTGACTTTCATAGTAGTTATACGAATTTACCCTCCCACCAACAATGGAGAAGCTTTCTTTTTTCCCCACAGCTTTGCCAATATTTGTTATTGGTTGATTTCTTGATGCACAATCTGTGTCTTTTGATTGTCAAATTGAGACCATTCATATTGAGAGTGTTACTGAAAGGTGTTGTCTTATTCCTGTCATCACATATTTTTTCCTTTTGCTGACTCCTTTCTTTCCCTTTTGCTTAACTGCTCATCCTACCTGGTGTATTTATTCTGTTAGAGCTTTTGTCTAATCATCTCTGTTTACTTGCAGCATATTTGGCCCACAACCTGGATCTCTTGGAATAATCAGTTATGTTGTTAACTACACAAAAGGAATGCAGATATTACCATTCAGATAATACCAATTATTAATGACAACTATGTGTCTTGGGTGTAGTAATAAAATCAACAACAATAAAATCATCAAAGACAAATTGGATATTGACATACCCTAAGAATCAATAGTGTACTAGCTTTAACAGTAGAAAAGGTATTAATAATTATTAATACTGAAACAAACCAAATATTAACCTACAGTAAATATGTACTAAGTGGAGCTACTTTACCTCCACTGACAATAGAATAATATTCCATAATGATGCTATAGAATTACCTAGCATACATAAATATTCACAAAGCTTTATAGTTATCCTAATAAAAGTAGGTGGGGTAGGGAAATGGAGAATCAAAAATGTAAAATTTGAAAAACTTATCAAGGCAGAATGAGATAAACAGAGAGAAATGAAATAGGAGATCTTATTGAGGAGTAAAAGAAACTAATAGCATTAGAAATTAGACACAGAAAAGAATGAACAAGAAAACAATAAAAAAGAAAACCAGAGAGCAAAATACAGGCAACAAAAGAAAGGAAGGAAGAAAAAGTTGACAGGGGAAAAGGAAAAAAAGAGAAAAAGATAAAAAAGTAGAAAAAACCCCAAACACCCCCCCCAAAAAAAAAACTGGTGAAAAAAAAGAGAGACAGAAAAAAATGCTGAGTTTCAACCCTATCCCTTGCCTATGCAAAGTTAGGATTTTAATGAGAAACAGGTCTGTGAACTTTGTATTTATTTTCTGTTTCCTTTCTTCAATAGCAGACCACCTATGAAATGAGATCTATTTGACCTTACATAGTTTTCTTTTATTTGTTCTTTTATGTAAAATCCCTAGCATAAGCCCTTTGAAACATGTGGGAAAAAAAAAAAGACTGAGTCTAAAAATAATTCCCGTGTTTTTGAATGGCTGGTCTCTTCCCAGGATTTGGAGTCTTGGGCTCCAGCAAGTCAGGCTTTTGTCTGCTTAGCTCTAGGGCCTGTGAGTTTGTGAGGCGCTCTCTCTGTCCCAGAGGACATCCTGTCTCTTCACGCCGGACTGTGGTCACTGTCCATGCCTGCTGAGGCCCATCCTTGGTCATACTGGTAGACATGGTAAGTACCCAGCCCTCGGATTCTGCTGGATGTAGGTCACAGGATGGGCATTCAAACAGGCGTTGAACTTCAGTTTCAGTACTTTCCAACCTGGTTTCTCACTGTGGATGGCAAGGCCCATATCCTTCCCTACCTGATTTAAATTTCTCAGGGGGTCTATGTCTAGCTCATACCTTCTCCATGGCTTTTTCCTGGGGTTGTCTCACCCAGTCACTGTGGGAGGGTAACCCTGGAATCCCTGAAGCTGCTGGTCGGATCTGTACTTTTTCCTTGGATCTCCTGGCGCTCTGGGATTACCTTCTTCCCTGGTATTGGCTTCATCTATCATCCAGTCAGTCAGTTAGTCCTCACCTCTGATGCCCTAGGCCAAGAAGAAGCGAAGTGTGTGCTTGGAGTCGCTGGATGGTCGTGGATGCATGGTGCCTCGCTGCTCTGCTCCCTTCATGGTCCCCATCAGGAATTTCCCCATCTCTTAATAGAAGAAGGGAAGATGCTCACTTACTATCTATGCTTATTGTTTGGAAGTTTGAAAGAAGAAAAAGAGGTCTCTGGAAGTTCTAAAATTTCAGGTGTTAGTTCTTGCCATGTGTTTTATTTTGTAAACATTTCCTCCCAAAATGGGCTTGTCTTTTGTACTGGAGGTTAAAGTTTCATGTAGTTAGATGTCTTCACTTTCCATTTATTACCCTTCTACTTTGTGTCTTGTTTAAGAAAGCTTCCCACTTGTCCCAAAGTTTATAAATAATTCCACTTTTTCACACTACCAGAGTTTTGTTTTTCATATTGAGTCCCTTGGAGCACTGAGAATTGACGTGTGTTATTGATGGGATGCAAACATGTAAAATTTACTTTTAAAAAGTTATCATCTATAGTTCTAACATTGCATGGACAAATTGAATAGTGTATTCTTTCCCACTGTTTTGACGTACTGACTTTTAATACTTTTAGCTCCCAAGAGCAGATTATTTTCAAATAGCATGTTTTGTTCCATTGATCTAGTTATCATTTGAAGCACATTTACCCACAGTGTTTAATTTCCTGCAAAGCTATATTACATGAAGCAACTATTTTCTCCTTCTTTTTCAAAATATCTCTGTTGTTGCTCTTGCTTTTCTGATACAGGACTTTAATGATCAACCTGACAAGTTCTATAAAGTTCTATACAAATTAGGACATTCACTGAACTTTCACAAACATATAAATTAATTGAAAGAAAATCATCAGCAATATTGGTATTGAATCACCTCACATTCCACAGAGATGGATTTCTTTTTCCACTTTGTTCCTCAGAAAAGTTTGAGAATTTTATATGGATTTTGCGACTGGTCCACCTTCCCTTCCCTTCCCTTCCCTCCTCTCCTTTCCATTCCTCTCTTACTTCTCTTCACCTGCTAGGTCTCACCAAATAGACAGGCTGGTCTTAAACTCATGATCCTCTTGCCTCAGCCTCCTGGGTATTGATATTGCAGTCATAGATATCATGCACAGCTTGCATCTTTCTTGAAAAATTTATTTATAAGTATTTATAGCTTATTTAAAAATTATGGCTTTTGTGAATGGAATTTTTTGACATTTGGTTATTCCAAATATATAGTATAGTGATTTGTGTTTTCTTTTTTTGTAGTACTGGGGATTGAACTCACAACCTTGTGCCTGTTAGACAGGCACTTAAGCCGCTGAGCCAAACTCCTGGCCCTGGTTTTTTGAGGCAGGGTCACACTGTGTAGCTCAGGCCGGCCTTGTGCTCACATTGTAGCCTAAGCTGGCCTCGAACCCACAATGCTCCTCCTACCTCAGCCTTCCGAGTGCTGGGATTAAGGGTGTGCGCCACCACGCCCAGCTTGTGTTTTCTTTCTTAATATTGTGTGACCATTTTCTGATCTACACCTTGCTACTCTTTTTGTTATTATATTTTATTAGTGCATGTTAATATTACATGATGATAGAGTTTGTGTTAGGAAATAGGTACATGCTTTTAACATATCAATCCAGTTCAATGCCATAATTGCTTTAATTAGCTATTAACTGTGTTTTTAGATTTTTCATGAGAAAATGCGTATTTATTTTTTTGAATCTACCTAATTTCACTTGACATGATAGTTTCTAATTTCATACACTTTCTCATGAATGACATGATTTCATTCTTCTTCTTTTTTAAATTTTATTTTAAAGATAGTAAAATCCAACAAAAATAACAGAAAAAAGTCAATCAAAACAAAGCAGTAGAACTGGTACAGAACTTCAAAGCAAGATACTAGGAAAACAATAGCTACTATAGTATATCTTGTTATCTTCACAATAGTGGACCATTCCATCAGGTATAGTAAAATCAAAACAAAAACTAAACAAAATAAAACCAATCAAAACAGAATATGAAATAAAGCAAAAAAAAATTAATCAGAATAATGCAAAACAATGAGAACAATATTGGGCCCCAAAGACAAGACAGAAGGGAATCCCCCATATTTGCTATATTGCATACAGTCATCTTCCCAAGAGATGCTCAGATTGCAGGCCCCAGGCCTACAAAATCCACCAAACAAAACAGTCATTTAGTTGCTCTATGTGCCTTAGTTGCTATCAACTTAGCTGGTCCTCCAAACCAGCAGGTCGCTTATGGGATTGGGGTGGTGGTGGTGTCCTGATTCTCAGGAGAAACACAGGTCTTTTCCTAGAGACTGTGCTGCTCGCACCACTCACCAGGAAGGCTGGCTAGTTGTCTTCTGGTTAGATCTTCCCTGACCCAACTATCCCATTTTTTTTATCTATTCATTTGTTGACAGGACCTAAGCTATTCCCACAGATTAAGTATTATAAGTTGAAATGTTACAAACGTTGACATGCATGTATCATTATGGTATATATTACTTAATTCTTTTTGCGTTATATCTTACAGTGGAATAGTTGGGCCAAGTTATATTTCCATGTTTAAACGTCTGATGAATTTCCCTACTGACTTCCTCGGTGGTTGTATTATTGTTTTTATTCCCACCAACAGTGTAGAAGGGTTCTTTTTTCTATAATCCTCGACACTGTTCATTTCTTTTTGTATACTTGATGATAGCTATTATGATTGGGGTGAGAGTCTTGTTATGCTTTGTGGCTAGGATACATCCGTATGCCCCTTATTCAGTCCTAAAAGACTATCCAGAGTCCTACCAGTCCTCATGAATGCCTTTCTGTTTTAAAAAGTTTGTATTAGTATATGTTTGCAATACACAGTGATTAAAGTCAACTTAGTGATTTGTTACATACACACATTGTCTTAAAAACTTCTTTCATTAACTATTTTCATTTTCTCTAAAAATCAACTTGCAGTCTAGTACAAACACCAGCAAGAAGCCAGGCGTGGTGGTGCATGTCTTTAATCCCAGCACTCAGTAGGCTGTGTTAAACAGAGCATTGCGAGTTCGAGGCCGGCTTGGGATGCAATGCGAGCACAAGGCCGACCTGAGCTACATAGTGCGACCCTGCCTCCAAAAACTAGGGCCGGGAGTTTGGCTCAGTGACCTAAGTGCCTGTCTGGCAGGTGTGAGGTTGTGAGTTCGATTCCTGGTGCCACAAACAAAACAAAACAAAACAAAACAAAACAAGCACCAGCAAGATGTTTGTGCTACTTTTATTGTTTTATAAATATGTTTTTTCTCCCCTAGATTACAAACAGCATGAGGACTGTGACTAATTTTTAAGGTTACTCCTTTATCCAAATGATTTAGTTATGAGGTTGATTTTCAGTACATATTTAATCCAATCAATATTCTTAGACCAATAGAATGGAATTAATTTTAGCATGTTTTCATGTGATTGAGTTCTCATAATTCTAAGAAGATTTATAAAGAACATGATTGTCAAATGAATCTTATTTTCCATTTTTTTTCACAAAGTCAATCAATAATAACCTAGACAGTTGCTTTTCCATAAAGAATTTGAGATGAGAGCAAAATTCTGAGTAGGCAGGCTTTCCTTACGCCACATTCCAGTTCACAAAGAATGAACAAGAGCCATGGATTGGAGCTTGTTCAGTCTGGTGTGCAGTCTCACTGGTGCAGGGTAGAATACACCCCGGAGTCTTTGTCGTCATGAGCAGGGAGGCTATGAGTCTGAGACCCGGAGGTCAGGTACTGTGTGCTGCTGCATCGCCTATTACTATTATTTACATTCTAGCTGGAAGTGAATTGGTTTCTTGTTTCTTTTCATTTAATAATGTTTACAGTGTGGAAATAAGCTAGCAATAAAATTTCTTAGCCATTTGTAATCTAGCCCAGTGAATTCTGCTTTCTCTGGAAATAGAAAGGTTGCTTGGTTGATTTTGCAACCTTTTTCTTGTTCCTCTCCCAACCCCTATTTCTTACCCCCATTTTCCAATCAGTTTCTAGATGCTAATCTGTTTACCTGTATCACTTCCTTAGCTGGCTGCTTCAAGAAGCCTATATATTTGTATTATCCAAGCTTTATATTATACTTGGGGGATTAATTACAAGTAGATGTCCATAAAAAATCTAGAGGAATATAAAATGCTTTGGTGCAGGCTTAATGGAAGGGAAGTTTGAATCAGCCTGCAGTCATTAAATTGTTGAGGTTAGAAATCACACGTTATATGAGACTCTAAGTGATTTTAAAGATGAGGTTTCTGCATTTTCTTGTGCAGGAATCACAGATTTCTCACTCTGACTTTGTTTATTGATATGGGGAATGTATAATTAAATTCTTCAAATTAGAATTCATGTGTGTGTGTAAGTATATATTCTTAAATAATCCATACCCTAATTTTTATCATTTGGAAATGTGAATCTTAGTGCAAGGATGAACTAATACTGAAACCTCTGAAATGTGGATGTAATAAGGGTCACAGGAAGAGTCACTGGGGGCACCCGGCATGTTCTCAGTGGTCTTGAAAGATGGAGGAGAGGGTCATTCATGTGGAAAGAGAAAAAAGAAATAAGTATCTTGTGAATGTATCTTCTAACCTCACATTAATGATCAGGGAACGATTCACATAGGTAATTTCTATCCATATACCTTCAAAATACCCCCAGAGCAGCTGTAGGAGTTGGTGAGTAATTGAAATATTTTGTATAATTTCATTTTAGAATACGACTCTGGTGTGAGTTTTATGCCCTTGCTTGACAAGCACACAGAAATTTGGGCCTGAAATTTGCATACTCTTGAATGTTCATGCTGGGCTTTGCAACTGAGATTTACAAATATTTCTTTTCAGCTAGGCAGCCAGAAGGGTACACCCTGGAAGGGAGTTCTGGAATAAAAATCCGACACAACCCACGGTGAGAAGGCCTCACTCTTTTCTTCAGCAACCACCTTGAATGGGGACTTTTGTGTTCTGGTCAGGTTAAACGGAAACCAAAACCAATGAGTGAACTGAGCATCAAAACTGATTATTAATCCTCTTGTATCACAACTCCTGGTGGTACCCTGGCATTAAACTGTATGATACTTTGCCACACAACTCTTTCTCTTAATTGTCATGATTTATATTTTTTCAATACTAGTTGAACCTCATTGTTATGTCTTTCTTTGTAACCACCCTGCCTGGAGGCTGCTATAATAACACATCTCAACTGTGTGTATGTAGAATTATATGTTTATCTCCATTTACGCATCTCTGTATCTCTATTTATATAGATTTATAAGGAGAGATAGTTCTTTGTCACATATATGGGAATGACTATGGGGTATGGAGGAACCAATCTTTCTGGTTCTGCACTGTGAATTGTAAGTCTTGGTGTCTTCAAGCAGGAAAAAAATACCTTGGCTGCATCTGCACATCAGTGATACTTATGGGGTAACCTGAGAAGAAGCTGGCTGCGAGATTACAGGGACAATGTTCCCTTCAGAAGCCGCCAGCCTTGTCCGGCAGTTAGAGGGGAAAAATAACAAGGGCATCCTGTCAGTCTTGTGAGTGCTCAGAGGAAAACCCTGTATTTTGCTGGAATGAAAATGAAACCTTGTGGTAAAAATGAGACAGACTCTGCATTTCTGGTAAGCACTCCATGACTTGCAACTTTTCACCTTAACTTTCCCACTACTATTTCTGGAATCCAGATCTATTTCAACAGGGGTCTAAGTCATCAGGGTGGTTACACGACTTGGATCTTCCTCACCCACTTCTCCAGGAGGGAGTGGATAGAAATCCATGCTTTCTCCACTAGATGTGTAGTAGTCCTACACTTTGTACTAAACTTCCTAAGTAAAGGCAGTAAGGTGACGCCCTGGTCCTCATTGATATATAGGATGTATGGTAAAGTTATGGCAGAGTTGTCCCTGAGCTAGACAGTGACACCTAGCTAGTATCATGTCTTACTGCTTTGTCATCCCCAGTGCCTAGCACAGAGGAGGTACTCAGTGAATATGAACTCATAAATACAAGAGCCCTGAAATAAAAAGATTATACTTATTTTATATTAAGCATGAGACCACTATCCGAAGTGTAATTTCTGAAAAGATGCACAAACATTTAGAAGTTTAAATCTTATATCTCTAGAGGTAATAAAATGGAAGGTAAGATGGCGATTTTGGCTTTCATATCATATCCCAAAATTTAGCTTTATCTCAGCTTTAAAAGCTAAGTGTGGATATAAACAGAAACCATCCAGATGAGAACTACCAGAAATTATTTATTTGGAGCTTGTTTTAACAAGAGAATCAACTACAATTACTTGCATTTGAAATGGAAATCTTGATAGTAGGAGTGAGGGAGGCTCTGGGGCAGTCCTGACTGCAGGCTTTTTGGTAAGGGAGCAAGGAGGTGAGGAAAACTGGAAACCGCGAGCCTTTCGTTACTGGTCAGGGATGCAGTTTAGGCTTTCTCTGGTTGTTTCTAAGTTGGATATGGGGTAAAATTAGAGTTTGTCAGTTGTCGAGGCATGGACTTTTGAGATAATTGTTATGGAGGCTATTGCATGGTTTCCTGTCTGGTTGCTAAAGATACTGGTCTGATTGCCTGCAAAGCTGCCCTGTGGATCCTAAATTGGCTCCCTGGGCTTGTGCGGCAGAGTATCGGGTTGCAGTTCTATTTTTATATATGGTCCAGCCATTGTCCACTTTTACATTCAGTCTTTCATAGTTTTGTGTGTAGCAATGCTGAGTGTCAGAATATTAAATTCACATGAAAAACCATTACATGTTAGAAATAAACTTAGCCAAAGCTTTATTTGTACAGAAAAAAAAAAAGTTCCCTTTATGCGTACAATACTTTGCAATACACTTGCAACAGAGAGATTCTGAGCTTCATTGTTAGGAGCTGTCTAGGCCATAATTAGAGATGGTCACCTGCAAGAGAAGCTTCCAAAGTGACAGCAAATATATCCAATCTAGTTAGTTTTGTAATTAGAACAAAGGTGATTCGCGGGAACAGCAGGAATGATAAATTATTTCAGAGCAAGATGTGGACAGATGCAAGAACAAAGGAGTAAAAACATCCTGGAAAAGAAACTCAAGAAAAATGTAAGTGCCAGAGGTTGCTGTAAAACGAATAGATGTCTTAAAGGCCAAGTGTGCTATCAGCCCGCACACAGAACAGAATGAAAAATACCAATCGAAAATTACGACAGCATGAGAGATAATTACAAGGACAGCAGTGATGAGATTAACAACTGTGTAACAAGAAATAGCTTAAAGTCTGGGGCAAATTAGAAAGCAGGCACTTTATCAAGAAAGATGCTAAAATGATAGTATCCATCATAGAAAACACAAGTTTATTTATTTATTCATTTTTCTGCATCATGAAAGCCTTCTCCCACCTCCCTTCCATAAATATAATCATGGCTGCCTTTTCTTGAGTACTTATTACATGCTAGGGATAGTGTTTTCCAGATACTAAGGTTGTAGATTTGTCACCCATTTTCCAGATTCTATTCTCTTGAGCAGCAACTTAGCTGGGTGTTATCTCAGTGTCATATTTTCCAGCTTTTAAATTGTGGTAACGTACACATAACATAAAATTTACTATCTTAACTATTTTAGTATCCAGATCAGAGATATTGAATGCATTCATGAAGTTGTATATTTATAACCATCTATCTGCAGACTCTTTTCGTCTTGTGAAACTGCACCTCTGTGCCGATTAAATAACTCCTTGTTGCCCCTTGCAGAACCTGGGAGCCACCATTCTCCCTTCTGTCTTTCTGACTCTGACTACTCTAACTCACACAAGTGAAGTCATCAATATGATTGATTTTTTTCACTTAGGGTATTTCCTAAAGGTTCATTTATGTTGTACTATGTGTCAGAATTTCTTTCCATTTTAAAGCTGAATAATAGCATAGGCATATACCATATTTCATTTTCTATTCATCTATCAATGGACCTTTTGTTTGCTCCATATTTTAGCCATTGTGCTGCTAACCCACAGGTACACAAATATCTCTTTAAGACACTGCATATATATATATATGCGTGTGTGTATGTATTCAGACATGGAATTGCTAGATCACATGATCTTCAATTTTTGATTGTTTTGAAGAACTACCATTGTGTTTTCTGCAGTAATTTATATTCCCTAAAATAGTGCACAAGGGCTCCAATTATTTAACAATCTCATCAAAGTTTATTTTCTATTTCTTTAATAATAGTCATCCTAGTGAGTGTGAAGTGGTATCTCATTTGGTTTTGATTTCATTGTCCTAATAGTAATGTTGATTATCTTTTCATGTGATTATTGATAATTTGTATGTCTTCTTTGCAGAAATTTCTTTCCAAGTCCTTTATCCATTTTTGAAACAAGTTTATTTTCTGTTGTTGTTGAGTTATAAGAATTGTGTACATGTTCTGAACATTAATTTTTCATCAGGTATATAGCATGAAAATATTTTCTGTCATTTTATGGACTTCCTTTTACTCAGTTGATAGTCTCTTCTGATGCACAAAATTTCCATTTCATGAAGCCAATTTGTCTAGTTTTTTTATTTCTTTGGGCATGCCATTGAAATCATGCCCAAGAAATCACTGCCCAATCCCTAAGTCAGTTTTAAAAACATTTTCTATTTATTTGCAACTTTTTTGTTCTTTCCATCTTTTGTCCTATTAGCTTTTTCATTTTGCTTTTTTCTTTTTTAATGTTACCTATGGTCTTCTATTTTTGGTTTAATTTTCTCCTTTTGACTTTCTACTCCCACCTATTAGAAGTGTTTTCTTGAATCTTCTTTATATTTTCTTTTAAAATTAGGATTATATAGAGATAAAATAAAGTTTATCTTTTCATCCATTTAAAATTACTAAGTGAAACAAAGCAGTCAGAAAAGGACAAATACTGTATGATTTCGATTGCACAAGGTTCCTAGCATAGTTAGGTTCATATTCATAGAGGAAGAAAGTAGAATAATGGTTGCTAGGGATGGATGGGAGGAGAAAATGGAAAGTGAATTTTTCCGAATACAGTGTCAGTTGCAGAAGGCAAAACGAGCTCTGGAGACGGGTGTCGGTGTGATTACAGAGCATCGCCAATGCGCCGAACCTTGAGTCTAAAAAAAGGGCAACTATTCTGAGGCATTTCTTTTGTTTCTGTGGTGCTATTCGTACGTCTGTGTTCAGAATCTTTGGGGGTAGAGTTCCTTTTCCAAATTTCTACAGTTTTCTTTTTTTTTTCAGTGAGCTCCTTCCTCTAATGGTTTCCTCTGTGTTCACCCTCAGTTTTTCATTTTCTTCTCCTAACATTAGAAGAAACTGAGGAGCTCCGCTGATTTGGCATTTTGGGGCTTGGCTTCACTCAGTGTCTACTTGAGTGCTGGAGGATCCCTTTGTTATATGTGACGTTGCAATTTCTTAGCCAGTCCTAGGATCTAGTAGATTTTTATTTGGAAAACTTCGATGAAGGAGGCAGTGTGTTCTAACCGAATCTTCTGTTCTGACACTGACCATATATACTGAGTATGTATGACAGATACTAAAACTATAAAAATCTAAAGTAGATGTGTATTGCTGCATATTTTTTATTTTTAACATTTTGGTACTCTTACTTAAGGTGTGGTCTTCAGGGTGAAATTTATGATTGTTATCTTTTTACCTACTCTAGCTGTCATGCGGATGTTGAAGTCTCATAGGAGGAAAAGTATCGATAGGAGGAAGGAACAACACACAAAGAAAAGACTCCCAGCATTAAAGCGATCATGTGTGGCGATGCCTGAAACAGACAGCAAGGTATGAAAAACTACGGGTCTTGGTTGAGTCTGGGAGGAGCGAAGCAGTCACGTTCACAGAAAGGGGTAAGTGCGGCTCAGTTCCAGTGAAACTTGTCCGATCTCTTGATGTTTTCACGAGAAGGTAGGAATTTAGATTTTTTGAAATCATCCTATTGTTTAAATACTAAATACAACAGAAACGAAACTACAAACGCAGAGGCGCCGTGTGTATCCGGAGGCGGGGGGCAGCTGCCGAGTGCGCGAACTGCAGCCAGAGGGCGGCCACATTGGGGTATTTCCCAGCGAAAGGAAATATTACCTGCCTTTGGAAAGGTTGATTTTTTCCTAGCATCAGTGTAATTATCAATGCCTTATTTGAGATGTGATGTTAAATTCCATTTCTTGCTATTTCATGTATTTTCAATACTACCATTAATGAGATAAGGCATTTCTTTTTAAGTCTGTGAGCAATTTCCTCATTTATCCCAGGATAAATAAGTAATATAAAATAATTGACTAGAGAAACTTTAGATCTAGGTTAGTGAGAGTTGTGAATTTCTTCAATAGTCTTGTCTCTTCCAATAATGAATTTCATGTCTAAAATAACTTCTTTTGCCCCTAACTTTATATACCTATGAATTTGTACCATAGTTATGTGACTTTCTGCCTCATCCAGAAGTATTAAAGTGAAACCAAAGTAGATTATGCGGCCCATTTTTATTCCATTTGCCTCCTTACAAAAACAGAATGGCCTCATGTAGGATAAGAAGTCACATCTGGCTCCTATTTGTGTTATTTTAAATGTGTTTTGGCTGAAAATGGAACCAATGCCCCTAAAATCACATTTCTTGCACAACATGGCATCGTTCTCTTTACAGGAATGTGGGATGACGTCTCTTTTCCCCCAGCTCCAAAGCATACATTGTTGACTGCATTAAGCAGCTCTGGCTGCCACACGAAGTCCACAGACCAAGAGACTTAAATCACAGAACTTTAGTGTTTTCACAGTCTGGGGTCTGGAAGGCCAAGGACAGGGTGTTGGTGAGACCAGTGACTGGTGTGGGTTTTCCTGGTGGCTTGCAGAGGGCTCCCTTCTTGCTGTGTCTGCACCCGAATTTTCCTCTGCTTGCCAGGAGGGAGAGAGACAGAGAGAGCTGAACTATTTTTTGTCTTCTTACAAGGAAATTAGACCCAACAGAGAAAGGACCTTCTCTATCACTTTATTTAGCCATACTCACCTTTCTGGAGGCTCTACCTCCAAAGGTATTCACACTGCGGATTAACACTAAGTTGTATGAATTTTGTGGGGGACACAGTTCACTGCCTCACGGACAGGTCCTCTTCCAGGAGCCTCATTCTTTTCTGCAGTGTGGCCCAAAGTGAAAGGACCCAAGTAACCTAATCATATAAACTGTGTGCTGGAATCACAAATGGCAGAGGTGCAAAATGTGGGTATTGTTTTATTTTCTTCTCCTTATTGATGCAGGAAACTTTTTAGATTACTTAATAAAAATGAAAGTGATATATTTTAAAGCAATGAAAGTTACATATATTTAAATGTAAAACTGTAATTTTGACTTATATAAACACACATATATAAGGAGAGGGTTATGCCAGCTAATGGACATTCTGAAATTTTGTTTTGCAGATTGCTTACTTAACCCAAGAGAAATAGTGTAATATGTTTGTTTTCGAAGTAATTACAGTATAGAAAATGAGTTTTTAATTGCTACAGAAAAGCACATGAGATAAAGACAATAGATTAGTAAAATAACCAACACTGTGTATTTTCCTGTTCTAAATGGAACAATTCTTATTGCTGAACAATAATAGCTTTGATCACAATGCCTTAGTACATAGTCTTTGATGAGAATATTGCTTTTTAAAAATATGACCATAACCCTTTCCTGAACAGTAAACTTGGCAGAGGTGAATACTTTTCTCTATGTAACTGGTTAGTTAGCTAAATATTAATGTTCATTTGGTAAACTGTTTATCTTTTAGCCTTCTTTAAGTTGTTAGGCTTTGGCTAGTTACTGAGTTCTAAAGTATGCAATCTCCAACATTTATAAGCAAAAGCTTTGTGCTTTTAACCCATGCGTCAGGCAATTTACCTTATATAGTCAACTGAAACAGCTGAGAACTATAACCATTGAAAATGTCTCAGTCTGTTTGCTTATGCTCCCCTGCACTGAGATAGCCCAAGTATTTTAAACGAAAGCCCTGTTCACTGTGAAGATCATCTGTTGAACTTGAGACTGCCCATTGGACAGAGACAGAGGCCTGCAGGACACGGGAGAATGGACAGAGTGCGCAGGTGTCCCACACGGCAGACAATCCTACTTCTACAGCTGGGACAGGGAAACCAGATGTCAGCGTAGTGGTTTTACTCCCATCCAACAAGAATTGTGGGTCAGTGATGGACCAAACATTCAATTTTATGTTGATCACTGATTACTTTCTCAGTCGGTATAAACTAGTTTATAAACAAGTTTTAGGAAGTAAAGAGAACCAGGTGTGTGCACAGTACTGTCATCTAGATTCTGAGACTTCCTGAAGGAGGACATGTAACTTAGTACAACATGCATTTACCCTCCCTGTCATAATAGCTTCATCAGTAGATCTTTCATTTTATTGCTTTTTAGAAAGATCCCCCTTTTATGCTTGATTTGCTCATTCTATTTCTTCTAGTGAAACTATTCAACTCAGGCTTACATGGAGGTGGTGGATGAACTAATGGTGAACTCATAACACCCAACTGAACTGCGTTAGCGTGGTTCTGGGTGTGGAAGGCCCAGCTGAGGATTATTGCCAAGAGGATAAAAGAGGACTGGAGGGGAAGATGGTTTGCTGTTGATTCCCCTGGAGAAGCTTGTCACACTGGTTTTCCTCATATGAACTCAGTTGTTCTCATCATTGCGGGAGGTTGGATCCTTACTGTTACTGGGGATGGCTGGTGTTCTTTTTAGAGGAACTCTGGTCGTTACTTTGAGTGTCGCTTCCTGGCTCCAGTGCAGATCCTCTCAGCCTCCTGGCACAGATCCTTCATCCTGCTGGCACCGATGTTCTAGCTTCCAGCACTGACCTTTGGGCCTTCTCAGTGCAGATCTTTTATACAGACTTGCATGAGACATTATTGTGGGCTCTAGGCCTCCAGTTGGACTCGTAGAGGACATTTCCATGGGCTCTAGATTTTCAGCTCTGTTCTTTGGGTCTCTAGTGTGTGGACAGATCACCCACACTCTTTTGCATTTGACTCTTTGACTGAATATTATAAGATAATCCTATACATTAGGTGTCCTGTATTGAATCTTTTCTCTTGTAAACCCTGACTACAACAATAGAGGTAGAATAACAAAAAGGGAGGGAGGAAGGAATAGTGAAAACCAGGTGATAAAGGGAGGTACTGTGGTCTGTGGGTCAGCCTCACAGGGCCTGAGGCAGGTAAGTCTTTGTGCTTGTGGAGGGCTCTGGCTGACAGCTCCTCCATAGACTTACCTCTATTTTTAAATTATAATTTCCTTTTTCAACAAAAGAGAATGTTCTTCACAAAGCCATGCTGACAAAGATTCCATCGTTTTCCAGTGAGACTGCGCGTTGTTTATTTATGTGACTGCTGTAAAAGCAGCCACGGGGTGATCTGAAAAAAACACAGCTCCATGAGGTAATAAAAGAGCCAGAAGGTTTCCTGTGTGCAGGTGTCAAAAAATAAAAAAAATAAAAAATAAAAAAAAACCTTCTAAGGGTGCATGATAAATGAAGAACTCTTTTGGTGTTCCAAGTTTGCAGTAGAGACATATGTATAATTGAATGATTGGGTTTGCATATTTTTTAAAAAAGGAAAGTACAGTATAATACAATACAATGCATCCCCTTTTCAGAGACCATTTAACATGTTTAATATTTAAAACATAAAAATTGCACTTAGATTATTGAAATAGTGACATGAATGCAGATTATCCCCCTTCCTTTCTCAGCTTGTGGCAAGATAACTAGAGGCAAAACCTTCAGTGAAATGCAGGCCAAGAAAGGATCTGTGTGGTAATGCAGAGGAGAAAGAGTTCCCACTGGCTGACTGGCTTTTGTGAAATGAATGCTATGGAAATGCTGAAATGCCCAAACAATATTTTTCTCTGAGAATACAGTGCTTGCTGCTATTTTTGTCTGTTTTCTCCTCCAATTATCTATACTGTAAAGAAGTTTATTTATTTTTTAATAAAAGTTATGTTCGAAGCTTAGCAGCATTATGCATAGTAGTTGTCAAGCGGTGACTGTATACAAGTGATTTCCTCATAACAAATGTGTCCCTGATACCCAAAATGACTGACAATAGGAATCTGGTGAATATATTTATATGCATGCTAACTGTGTAGTAGGTGAGATTAAAATATCCTTAAAGATGGTTGCTATGATCCAGTGTTTGTTTTCCTCCCAAAATTCATGTGTGGAAAACTAATAATAACTGATGCTTTAAAAACATGGGACCTTTCGGGAAGGGATTAGGTGAGGAGGATGGTGGCATGATGAATGGATTAGTGCTCTTGTAGAGACCCCAGAGAGCTACTTTGGGCTCTTCCACCATGGGAGAACGCAGTCAGAAGGCATCATCTGGGACCCAGGGAAGGAGAACGCAGTGAGAAGGCATCATCTGGGACCCAGGGAAGGAACCCTCATCAGACACTGCATTTGCTGGCACACTGAATTCAGTCTCCCAGTCTGTGATATTTCTAAAATAGCAGTCTAAATGGACTGAGGCATTACTCAACATGTAAATAATACCGTATGTGATTTCTTCAAAGAACTTATTATCTTCCTAGAAATGTAGTCATCAAATATTTTTCTTTTGTGACAGCATGAAATTCTCTGTATCCAGCATTTTGACTTTAGGATACCAAGTCAAGCTGTTTTACAGCCCTGCTGTAAATTAGTTATTTTGACCTTTGCTGAAGTGGTTCTTCTATGGGTTAGTATAAGATGTGAAGGAGAAAGAAAACCCAAAACATAATTTTTACCAATATCCTCTTCCTAGTTTCAAGTAGCTTCACATGCTTCTTTTCTTTATCCCATCAAGTAAGTGCTTAGAGTTTACTACTCAATCATTCTAGTCGAAAGAGTACTACTCAGACAGGTGGTTTCCTCATGGTCCTGGCTGATGGTTTAGATTAGTTAATGGTACCACAGAGTCCATTGCTTGTAAAGAAGTAAGGGGCTTGTTTGACTAATCTTTAAACATTGTTACTTATAAAGTAAAAGTCACTGTAAGGAACTGTGACAGGTAGGACTGAGTTTAGAAATTGAAGATCTTCAGATAACAAAATAAATGAAATCAGAACTTTTCACCACTCAGTTGGCATAAATTATTATTTTTGGGTGCAAGTTTAGAAGTGGCTATTTATATGACTATGCATATGCATGTAGTGTGTGTCTTTCCAATCAAGTTTTTAAAAATCTTGTAACATGTCCATACTCTTTACTTTTTTCCAACCTGATTCTGTATGGGGGAAAAGCATGTGTTCTTATCCTTGGAAGTGTTTCTTAGGCAGTTCACTAAGCTACATTAAAGTTGGTAAGTTAGCAGCCATTTTTCTGGTACTTCGTGCAGCCAGCATTTCTTGTGACTTTACTGGAATGACATTTGTTAGCGGGTGTGATGCCAACCAGGAGGGTGGAATGCCACAGTTTACTCCAGGAACCCATAGTGTTTAGGGAAGTAGAGCATCAACATTCTTCCCAAGGTCAATTGGAAGGTTGACTGGTGTGGATTATGTGGTGCTAGCTAAGGTGCAAGGGCAGAGAAAATGATAAATTCAGGCCAGGGGCTCAAACTCAAGGCATGGATCCGAGAGTTCAGGTGTGAAGTGGTTCAACCTAAGTGATACAAGAATATTCTTTAAATTCAGCTACCTTAGCCCAGTACTGTGGGAATTACTGAGCATGTGAAATAAAACATGGCACAGCTTCAGTGTCAAACATGGACACCCCGTGGTGACATGTTCTGGGACTGAGCCAATAAGGACATCTTCCTCCTGTAGACAAAGATCATACATCAACTTGTAGAGGGTCACTCTTGATAACCACACAGTATTGCAAAGAGAAGCAAAAGTAGCACTGATTTCATTAGGTCCCAGAACTCAATACTGATATCCAGGCACAGGACTGAGATCTCCTTGCACTGAGTAGGACCTCGAGGTCTTGAACAGTTTGTATGTATGTAGAGGTCTTGGGAACTCATGAGCATGATTTGACTTCCCATTAGGCAGTTTGGACCTAGGGACTTATTTGCTTGGGAAAAAAAAAGAGAGAAATGAAGCTGCATTTGTTAAACCTCTAGTCCCATAAGACTTTTCAGTTCAGAATAATTGTTCAACAAAAAATGTGCAATGAGGTGGAGGCAGAGTCTTATAATTTCTTCACCAATTTTTAAAAAATCAATGCTACCTTTATTTTTCCCTCTTGAGACAGACATGAATTCTTTCTATACTAACTGCTCACTGAATAGTGGTACCTTAGAAACATAAAGGGAAAGAAATTCTCAACTTTCAAGATCCCAAATAGATTTTTGTAGACCAGAGCAGAAATAATAGGCTGGAGAGAAAATGCTTTTTGAGACCCAAGGGCCAGGTTGGATTTGGGGAATAAAATAAAATTGTAGTCCACGGAATTTTACACATTGAGAGAGAGAGAGAGAGAAAAAAAACAGGTTTAATGCGGATTATATTTGAAAACTCCTGAATTCCAGAAAATGGGCATTGTGAAGCATCAAGTTTAAGCATGTATTTTGACCTTTTTTTTTTTTTTTGTATTTTAGCTGGGGAGTCTGTTTTATTAGGTTTCTGACTTGAAAGAGGCGATGGATACGTAAAAGGTCCTACTAATGAATGAAAGAGTCTTTAGACTTCCTGGTTTAAACTGAGCAAATGTACTTGGATTTGCACACATGCTGTGTAATACACTGTGCCCCTCAACCCAACGCACAGGGGATGGGTGGGATTTGAAATTTTCCTGAGCTAGGGGAGGGAAAGGCAGTGGTAGAGGTCAGGTGTGAATACATCTGGCTGGGCCTCCAGTAATGATCTGATTTAGGGATATGGGTTTTCACTTTGGAACTATAACAGAAAATGTTGCAATGTAATTATGGAACAAGAAATTCTTTTCCTACTTCCTTTCAGTGTTGTGCGTCAGCAGAGTAGAACTGGAATCACCTTATGTTCAGAAAAGAGGGATAGAGGAAGATTTCTTAGACTCCCAGGACCAGATACCAGGGGGTGAATAAATGGCTGTTGCAGATGCTGAGGTATTTGG
>RJWM01027596.1:0-26563 GCA_004363535.1 Dasyprocta punctata | reverse complement strand
GTATGCAAAACTACCTCAGTTCTCTCAAAGAATGAGATATGCTCTAGCATTTGTATTTTGAATGGCATATTACTTTTTTGCTATTCTTTTATTTTTCCTCTTTTTAAATAAAGTACATTTTTCCACTTTTAGTGTACTCGACAGATTATCTCTGAGAAGCTAGGCCGTGGCTCAAGAACTGTGGACCTTGAACTTGAAGCTCAGATTGATATATTAAGAGATAATAAGAAAAAATATGAAAATATCCTCAAACTGGCTCAGACACTGTCAACCCAGCTTTTCCAGATGGTGCACACTCAGAGGCAGCTTGGAGATGCATTTGCTGACCTGAGTTTGAAGTCTCTAGAACTCCACGTAAGGTTATTCTAAGTACTGTTAGGGGTTGGGGGAAAGGCAATAGAAGTATTTCACCAGGTAATTTGTTACATTTATGTTTTGCTGAACGTTCATGCAGTTGGAATTTTTGTGTTTGTTTGTTGAATGCTGGGACTCATGCGTGCTTTGCCACGGGCTATACCTCAAGCCCCATGAGAAATTCCTGCAACTGCAATTTTGAAGTGTTCTTTGAAGACAATTCATGGACTCTTTGAGAAGACCTGGCTGACTTCTGTCAACACAGTGACCCATTTGTACTTTAGAATAGATGTCAACTGGAGGTTTTAGGAGAAAGCAGTTTGATTAGAGTGAAGGAAAAGGGTACTCAGCCTGCCCAAGCCTAGAAAACAATCAGCTATGTATAACTCTGGTGTGAGTAAAAAGTAAATTAGACACTTATTGAAAATCCCTTGCCCATTCCAGGTATGTTGAGCAGTTTATGACTTGCTTGAATGAGTTTGTGGTATACTTTTGCTGAGATCATTAATATAAATCAGAAGTTTGGGGGTGAGCACAGCTGTGAAGTGTATGTTTAGCATATGCAAAGCCTTGGGCTGTATCCTAGCACTGCAAACAAGCAAATCACATAAATACATAAATGGATACATGAAATTATTTTCCAGTATTTATCTCTGTAGGTATTCAGCAAAACATTTTAAAGAATTTGTTTTGCTATCTTTTGACATTTTTTCATGTCTGAGTGTTTTTGCTTTTTTTCTTTTCTTGCCTAGAGCCAGATAGTGTAGATATTCTTTGCCTACAGACTTCTTACTTGAAGAATTAGATAGTTTAAAACATTAAATTTAAAAAAAAAAAAAAAGGCCACTTTGCCCTGTAACCTTGGGCAAAGAAAGTTTGGTATAGATGGTGATACATGTCGGAACAGTGACACACACTGAAATTCAGTTTTAACTGATCCGTTGGACAAAAAGAACTCCTATGTGGGAAGCTGAATATCAACAGCTGCAGTGACTGAGGACCACCTCTTCTGTATTCATTCCTCAGGACGCATGGGGCAGAAGCGTTTGAGATTGCAGAGGTGTTTGTTTTGTTTTTTTAATATTTGTATAGACTTTACTGGCTGACCGTTCTAATATGAAAACCTGAAATGCTCTAAAACCCAAAACCTCTGGCACATCGTGTAATTCATACACACGGAGGGAATGGGAGAGGCATTGTATTGCAGGGGAGGCAAATCTGTACTCCGTATGCCTGTTCCGCAGACATGGTCCAGTTTTATTCTTTAAGATAAATTCACAGACTGTAAAACTCACCCTTGTAAAGTGTGTGATTCAAGCAATAGGCATTCATGAAAGACAGTTCGTATTCCCATTAAGAAATGTTCTATTTTAATTGCTCAGTACATTCACAAAGTTGTGCATCAGTCACATCTAATTCCAGAACATTTTTATCACCCCTCAAAGAAACCCCGCACCTGTCTTTTTCTCCCTACAGCCTTTGGCAAACACCAGTGCGCTATGCTTCTCTGTAGATTTGCGTAATGGACATATGATATAAAAGGATCATACATGTATGACCTTTTGTGTCCAACATACTGATTTTATTGCCTTTAGAAAGGTGCCCAGTAGCAGGACCACTGGGTTATAGTAGTTTTTTTTTTTTTTTTTTTTTTTTTTTTTTTTTTTTTTTTTTTTTTTTTTTTTTTTTTTTTTTTTTTTAATGAACCTCCATACTGTTTCAGTAATGGCTGTACCAGTTTCCATTCTCACCAGCAGTGTGTGAGAGCTCACCTTTCTCCATACTCTTACTAGCATGTTTTGTTTATGTCTTTTTATTTTATTTTATTTGTATTTTTGCTTACAGTCATTGTAACTGGGGTAAGGTAATGTGATGGTTGTGATTTGCATTTCTGTGATTAGTGACGCTGAACAGTTTTTCATGTACTTGTTGGTCATTTGTATATCCTCTTAGAAAATGGCCATTCAGATCATTTGCCCACTGCATAGTGGGATTGTTTTTCATCGAGTTGAGTGCCTTATATGTTCTGGATAGTAATCTCTTGTCAGATGAATAGTTTGCAAATGCAGTATTTTTTTCCAGTCTGTGGGTTGTCTCTTGGTTGATGTCCTTGGTTATGCAAGAGCTTTTTAGTTTGATACAATCCCATTTGTCTAGTTTTGCTTTTGTTTCCTGTGCTTCTGAGGTCTTAAACATGCTTTTTAGATCTTATATGAAAAAATCATTGCCTAAAGATATTTTGAAATGTGTGCCCTATGTTGTCTTCTGGCATTTTCATACTTTCAGGCCTTTGATGTGTTTTGAGTTGATTTTTGTATATGGAGAGGATGGTCTAAGTTTTTCTAGCACCATTTATTGATAAGACTACCTTTCTCCAGTGTGTGTTTTTGTGCCTTTGTTGAAGACTTTATTTGACTATAGATTCGTGATGGTGAACCTTTTAGAACTTTTGGCATTACAAACAGCCTGCCATAGCCTGCGTGCCATAGGTTTGCCACCACTGCTGGAGATGCATGGATTTGTTTCTGGGTTCTCTGTGCTGTTTCTTTGTCTTGTGTGTTGGTTTGATGCCAGTACCATGCTGTTTTCACCACTAAATTTTCAGCTCTGGGAATTGTATTAGTTTTCCATCTTCAGGTGCAGTTCAGAAGTACAACTCTATCCTTGTTGTAAATGGTATTTCTTTTATGTTTACTTTATGTGTGATTATTAAAGAAATTTATAATAATGTGTAACACACCCCTAAACAACTGAGAATACTAGAATAATTGACTTGTCATCGACTAAATTGTTTGTCACATTTCATCTTATTTTAATACCAACAAGTGAATTTATCTATGATGAATATACATATATATTCATTTTGTTCTAATTAGTATTCTGTTTGTATCACTTACTACTCTAGCTCATGCGCCTCATTATTACTTAATCTACTGACTTGTTTTTCGCTCTTGGCAGTTGAACACGCAGACTGACGCGGGCCAGGCATGTGCTGTCCCCTTGAGCCATGTCACCAGCCCGTGTGCTTGACTGGTTTTTAAAAAAATGTTTTTTATTATAGCCAGTTGAGTTCTCAAATTTTTTTCCTAGTTTTTTTTTTATTGTGTTAAGATATACACAACAAAATTTAGCATCTTAAGCATTTTTTAAAGTAATTTCATTTTTTAGGACTGTTTTAGGTTCACCGCAGAATTTGAGTATACACTACAGAGTTTTCCTATGTCCTCCGTCCCAGTCCATCAGCAGCCTTCCCTAGTCAACGTTTCCCTCCACGCTGTCAGATTAGACGTTCAAAGTATTAAGGGTTTGCGTTGTGTTGCATTTTGTTGGGTTGGGTTGGGCTGAGTTTCGCAGTTCTGGGGATTGATCCTAATGCCTCCCTCACACATGCTAGGCAAGTACTCAACCAGCCCTAAAATCTTGCATTATACATAGTTTCTTCTCAGAATTTTAGGTGAGATTTAACATTTCTGAAACAAAACAGTGTTGCTTTACTTTTGCCTTGTGCTTTGAATTAAGGCTTATGGTTCTGGTGTAGATTTAGGATGTGAGGTTTTATTAACTTTTCAGTTTGTTGAAATTTCATCTTTAGTTTGATTTGTTTGCCTTTTCTTTTATATATATATAAGAAAGCAGTCTTGTAGGTTGTCTATTTCCTTTCTGTGGTTAAATTAAGACTTTTGGCATTTTCAGTTAGTAATATGGAATTGTAGCTATTGAGAACTTTTAGAAATAAACACAATGTTACAGGGGTATGGTGTAATGACACACACTTTGTTATAAAATGTGTCGAAAAGGTTTCCTTACTTTTTATCAACAATAGTAATTTTTTCCAACAACAGTATTTAGATAAATCTAACTCATATTTTTCTTCCTTGCTTTTTGATTTTGCCTTTTACCTAGTGACTATCAAAGCAATAAGTACAGTAGCACAGTCTGTTAACGTTTTCTAAAAGTTCTACGATTCTGCTTTTTATTGGTGGATGTTTGTAGTGCATAATGATTACTTTCCTATCTTGTACTCTTATTTCTGATAATGTTTATTTAGACTTCATGTATAATTTGGCTTGTAGAAGCTTGGTGCCCAAAATCTTCAGCTATCCTACCTTTTGTTTTAGTTTTTATATGCATGATTGACATTTTGATGTAATTATATCTCCAATATTTGCAGTCAGTGTCGGCACAATCTTGAAGACTTGAGTCCAGAGTAAACAGTTCCATGGACCTATCTTAAATAGAAAATGCTTTTAGCATAGCAAAGATATTTTTACTGTCTTGTAATTTATTGAGTAGTATACCACCTAGAAATTTAGTTATAGCTATAGCATAGCATTCACTTTTCATCTTCTGAGATTCTACTTTATATTACATTTCGTTCAGGTGAAACTGAGGGATGTTTTATTAAAAAAAAAAAAAGCTGGAGAATTCTAAGCCTAAAAGATACATCCTAACATGATCATATTTTCTTTGGTTAGCTGTGTGCCTGATTAATCTGTTAATTAATGAAACTTGGACCGGAAAGATTTTACTGCTGGATAATTAGGATTCTTTTCCTGCCGAATCCAAAGGCGTGGTGTCTACATGAGCTGTGACGCCGCCGAGCCGACACAGTGTTAGAGAGACTAAACTAAGGCTGGTGTTGGGTGATCTTTCTCCAGCGGTGGGCTGAGACAGACCTGCACTCACGAGGCAGCTGGTCACTCAGTTTACAGCCAAACGTGTCTTGCCTAATATTTATACATCGAGGGGACTCAGTCAAAACACAAAAAATAGCTATCTATTTTATGTCTGAAAGTTTTAACCAATTGTTACCTAATTTGGTTGTAAAAGTTATAGTTTCTCTGATTAATAATCTGCTATATTTTTCTTCCTAACAGCTGTGCTTATAGTATAATAGAAACAGAATGTAAAAACTTAAATAGTCTTCCTAGTACAGAGTAGTTTAGATTTTAAAAATTATTTAGATTTTGCTGTACATCTGCACTGATGGCAAGTTTTGGCTCACTAAACTTTTTTGGTAATTATATATCTTTATAATTTAGATTTAGATTCTTGAACTATTTAAAAACTGAAATAAAAAGGAAAAACTTCTGTTGCTAGATTTCTAAATCATACATTTTCCCATTAGTGATGTGTTTGAGATTTTTCAGAGTCATATCTATTAATGTATTACTGGATAAGTTAAGATAACTTCTTTGTTTTAGGAAGAATTTGGCTATAACGCAGATACCCAGAAGCTGCTGGCAAAAAATGGAGAGACTCTTCTTGGGGCCATTAATTTTTTTATTGCCAGTGTGAACACTTTGGTGAATAAAACGATTGAAGACACATTAATGACTGTGAAACAGTATGAAAGCGCCAGGTGGGTATGAATTTTCTCCATGTTGTTTATTTTATGGCATATACTTAGTGAAAGTTTCTCATTGCAAACAACACGAAACCAACTCTGCTCAGTACTGACAGAGCAGGAATGTCCTGGAATGCTACAGGACAGCCCACAGTGCTAACAGGGGGAGCAAGATTCCGGAAGCAAGCGAGAGCGGAGCCAGATACCGCCCAGGGAAGTCTCCAAAGAGGACGGTTACTGTGTCTCTGATTCCTGATGCTCTGCAGTTCTCCCGTGGAATTTCTAGAATACTTGCTTCATGCCTTGGGAATGTCCCCTTGAACCTCGGTCATGCGTCCAAACCTTGCCTGCGAGGGAGCAGGGCGTGGAGCTATCCCGCTCCCGCTCTCCTGGAAGCGCGGGGTGCTGTGTCCTGCCAGCCGGGCACCTGCTGTCCCCTGCAGTCGGCCTGCATCGCCCTGTGGGCCTCACCACTGACCGCGCCTGCGTCTCCGCGCCCCGCAGCTGCCCTGCCTGCATACTCCGGCCCCAGCGTTCACAGACTCATTGCCCTCCCCAGGATCTGCATGGCGTGAGGGTACCGATCCCGGTTTTCATTTTCTAGGTTATGACTGTCTTCAAACTCCTTCACATTTCAACTTCCACATAAATATTTGCCTTGTGTTGTGATAGCTGCTTATTATGCACGTTTTTATACCTCCTACCTCCATGTACATGATTTCTCAATCTTGTGACCGTCTCGTTATTAAAATACACATTAATAAACCCTTGGAAATATCTGAAGAGTAGCAAATCCATGATAGCATTTTTCAGCTTGAGATTCCAGGTCTATTGTTTCCCTTGTGTGTCCGGCCAATTTTATTTAAGCATCAGTGCAGTTCCTTGGAGGTTTTTCTCTCTGAACATTTGAAATTAATATTTTTTAAGTGCTTTTTGTGGCACAGTTGAAGGTGGATGCAAACTTCGTGCTTGAGAAGCTTCATTTCGTATTTTGGCCCCTCGCCCCGGCTTAATGACGTGACAGATGGCTGTGAGAATCCTGGCTCGTCTCGTCATTTCGCAGTGAAGTGCGCTGGGCCTGAAGCGCCCATTGCTTTATGCCTTAAAGAAGTAAAAGTCTAAGTACCTGGAAGAATTAACCTTCAATGTTGTAACAAGAAGAGATGCCTTTCTTCCCTGCTGTAATTTTCAGGCAATATTAATGTATAAAATCCTTAGAAATAAAGATCTAGCACCTCTTACTCAAGCACTAGGAAGCTGAGGCAGGAGGCCTGATGGCAAGTTCCAGCCCAACCCGGGCAGATGAGCAAGATTCTGTCTCAAAAATAAAAAACAAAGAAGGGGTTGAGGATACAAATCTGTGCAAAGGTTCAATTGCCTTTACCTCCAAAAATAAAAAAATAAAGAAGAAAGCTTTGATTGTCTGGTAGGGAAAGGACAGGGTGAGGGTTTTGTGGCTTATTTAATAGCTTTAGGTCTTGGGGTTTTTTGTTGGTTTGTTTTTTTGCTTTTCTTTTTTAACTGCTTACTATCACAGTGCTCATTGAAGGAATCTGTCCAATCTGTCAGTAAGGTCTTTTCATGGGAATCTCTTCAGTAGCATTGCTAGTATTCAGTCTTCCGGTCTCTGTTTAACATTTATATGTCTTGCTTGTGGGTGGCTTTAGCCACCAGTGGTACAGACATGGTTGTGCCATCAATTGACTTTTTAATTTTATTAGTAAAAAGGCCAGTAAAGGTGATTAGATCCGTTTGTATCACTAGTGGTACAAGTCACTCGATGGGACACTGGTGGTTCAAACCACAGGAGCATGTTAAAACCTTTCGCGGACATTGTATTTGCCAACCGATTCATTGTTTATCTGAATTAAGTATTTAATTTTTTTAACTTCTGTTTGGTTCTTTCCTAAATTTGTTCCATACTCAGAATGTTCTAGTTTGTTTGTAAGGGATGCATTTGCTTTTCTCTCTTTAGTCATTTTGAGTTTCTAGTTTTCTAGCCATTTGTATTCTTCTAGTATTTACAACTTTTTTTGTTCATTTGTTTTTTGGGACAGGGTCTCACTGTGTAGTTCAGGCTGGCCTCAAACTCACTGCAGTCCTCCTTCCTGCCTCAGCCTTCCAAGTGCTGGGATTACAGGCGAGCACTGCCTTGTCTGTCTATATTTGTGACTTTTGAAGATGCAAGTTTATTTGTTTTCTTCCCTAAATACCACCACCATCTCCTGGTTAAGAACTATATGAGTCTGTTTTGTCATTACTTTGTAATTGTCTACCTGCCCTGAAATATATTTTAGTTACTTAATATATATCCTTTGGGGGCTTTATTTCTAATATGTCTTTTAAAAATTAGCCCATATTAAAGAAAGATAGATGTATCAGTTAAGTCACTATTCGTACACTGACTTACAGAGGAGATAAATTTCACTTACAGAGGAGATAAATCAGGTTCTAGATGAGGTTAGTTTGCTCACCTGTAATCAATTTCAAAGCCAAGATAAGAACCCCTTGTTCTGTATCTTTTTTTGGGCGAGAGTCAGTGCTGGGGATTGAACCCAGTGGTCACTGAGCTGTAATCCTAGCTCTTTTTGTTTGGAGACAGAATCTTGCTAAATTGCCCAGGCTGGCCTAGAACTTTCAGTCCTCCTGCCTCAGCCTCTCGAGTGTGTGGGATTATCAGTGGGCACAACTGCACCTGGCTTGGCTTGATCAAGAAGCATTAAGCTTGAACTGAATTAACCTAAAATTTGGGGCTGGGAGTTGTGGCTCAATGGTAGAGTGCTTCCCTGGTATTCACAGGGTCCTAGGTTCAAGTCCCAGCACTGCAGAAAAATAATAATAATTTTTAAATAAAGTGTAAGTTGCACATAGTGGTACACGAATATAATCCCAGCACTCAGGAAACTGTGCAGGAGATTGGGCTACATAAACAGGTTCAAGACCAGCCTGGATTGTGTAGTGAGACTATCTCAAAAAAAAATAATAATAATAATAAATAAAAAATTTCATAACTAGTTACAAAAAATAATTTTCATATTGGTTTCCCCCCAGTGCTGAAAATTAAACCCAAGACCTCATACAGGCAAAGAAAGCATCTTTACATCCCCACCCTTTTAATGTTTTAAATTGTGAGACAGGACCTCACAGGGCTGCCTAGACTTGCCTTTACCTGAAATCCTCCTGCATCTGCCTTAACTTGCCCTTAACTCGAAATCTTCCTGCTTCAGGCTCCCAGGTAGCTGGGAGTCACACGTGTGCGTTCGTGTGGTTGAATTTGCCCATCATTTTAGTGAGAAATTCAACTGAAAGTATAATGTGATGTGTAGATATCAATTTATACAGTGGGTAAGTTCGTTGGGAACTTTTGAACAAAATTATAAGTTAAATTCTGTATGCCTGGTAGCTGGTTACTTAATGAAAACTGAGATACTCTGTTTGTGTACTTTGCAAGCACTGCTCACCCCACGGTTATCCTTTCAGTTCACATTACAGCCTGTGATCCTGTTTATTAATGTCAGCTTCTGGGTTGGCTTCTGTGTTCATGAAGTACGTGGGGAATCGGCAGGTTGTAGCCCTGAAACTCTGTCGGCTCAGGGTTGGTTCACAGTCAGAGAGCAATCCAAGATGAAAGTCTCCGTAGCTGAATTTTCTTCTCTGTCAAAACCAGCATTTACTGACTTTCAGAGCAAAGGTCATCTATTTGATCTGCGCAAAAAGTGGTCATTTGGCAAGCGACAGGCGGCCCCTTGGTGCCCCATTACTGTGGTGTGCGGGCCCCTGGCCCGAGAAGGGAGTCACTTGTGGCCAGGAGTTCTCAGAGGTAGATACCTGTTCTCCAGACGTTGTACCTAAGTCGGACAGTGACTGGCCCTCACCTTAACGTGGACCGGTTCAGACTGGCCTCCTGGAAGGGAGGCATCGCGTGTCCCCGTCTCAGCACAGACAGGCACTGTTAAACTCTCTCGGGAAGTGTTTACCGGGGTTCTGGCTTCAGACTCTGAATGTAAAACTTGGTGCTGCTTCGTGGGCCCGTTTCTCACATATCATCCATGGTGGTTGTGATTGGCTTCCTTACTTCTGGCTGCTTCATCTTCTGCTCCAGGCCGCCTTCCACTCTGCCACCGGAGCATCTTTCTGTCCTGAGCCATCGAAGAGCACTGCTTTCATGTCCCAGCAGAGCCCTACTGGGTTAGACCTGAACCGTGCCCACTGGGCTGCTTCATTTCAGTCCTGCCTACCTGTCCAACTCGAACGCTTCTGGCTACTACATTCCAACTTCAGGTTGTAACTTAGTGAGTTGACCTCCAAAAGTGATGTGGTATCCTGTCCCTTTGTCCAGGCTGTGTACTGCTCATCATGGACTACCAATTTCCCTGCCCCAACCAACCCATTAAGCTTTTATCATCCATCAAATTTTAATTATAATGTTTTAATTCTGCCTTGAGATGCCTTTATAGATACCTCATTAGTTCTTCTCAATTTTAATTATTTCTTTCCCCTCTTAGTGGTGGTTTCCAATATGCCATTTTTGTAGTAATCCCTGCAAGCTTGTATTTGTACCACAGACTTCATGAGGGTAAACACAGCTGTTCATCTTTATAGCTTTACTTTCAAGCGCAATGCCTGAAACGTAGTGCCCACTTGATAATTGTTGAATGAATCAGTATAGCAATGAATGAATGGATGATCCTACCTTGGCCCTAAAAGATCACGTTTGTTTAATTCATTAGGTGTTAAGAATACATTAGGCTACAGCTGGGTGTGGTGGCACACACTGTAAGCCCAGCACTCAGGAGACTGAAGGAGGAGGATAGCTGCGAATTTGAGGCCAGTCTAGGCTATATAGCAAGACCCTGTCTAAACAAACAAACAAACAAAAAGGAATCTGTTAGGTCCAGTATCATAGATTGATGTAGTCTTTCACAAATCATGTATACAATACAGTTTATGTTATTTAAAGACTTTCTCATTCCCACAGTAGGGGATGCAAATCATACTGTAGGTATCTGAATAAAGAACTTTAATTTGGAGGCATAAGCTTTGTGTTCGTATTTTTATTAAAGCAGAGATTACTTTGCTGTTTCTTGACTGAGTCCTGAGTTGAAGCTTCTGAACAAGTTGCTGTACTTACACAGCTCCCGTGACTGGCGGTGTTAGGAGATGCCATGGGACCAGGAATGACGGTTCGGAACTTTCAGTTAGTGATGGGAGAGTACTCAGATGATACATTTCGCACAGAAGTGTTAAGCGCTCTGTGATGGATACCACCACCACATTCTGCATACAGTATTGGAGAAGTTCGTCTACAGCTGTGATATTCAGTAGTCACATGCGCCCGTGTCTGTTGGGTGCTTGAAATACGGCCAGTCCAAAATGGTCTGTGATGGAAGTGTGAGCTATGTGTGCGTTTCCAGGCTCAGTACCCAGTCCCCACCCGTAAAATAGCTCATTACCAGTTGTTTTTACATGGATTACATTTTACAATGGTAATGTTTTCAACATTTTGAGTAAAGTAAAAATGCATAATTTAACACACACATATATAACATGTATATATACATATACATTCCTTTAGATATGTTTCAAAATTATTTTACATTCTGCTTAATAGACTTTTTGTGTCTATCCATTAGCATGGATGAATCTAAGAAAGATAATATTGAATGGAAAACGCAACCCAAGCAAGAATATATTCAGTCTGATGCCATTTATATAAAGTTCTGAAAATAAAAACTAACAGTGTTTACATGTGAATATTCATAGTTATGTGAAGGAATGAAGGAATGATAGTACTAATTCACAGAAGTAGTGATGTGCGTGAAAAGAACTGGGCTTGGAGAAGAAAATGAGGGTCCTTAAAGATATTAAATTCTATCTTAAGGTTAGTTGGATTCTTGAGGGTTTTTTCAATTGTAATTTATAATTTACATATTTGCGTGTATTCTTTCATATCAAAAAGTTCATAAGAACTATAATAAAGTTCAGTTATAGGGCCAGGGATATAGCTCAGTGGCACAGCACCTATGTGTGACGTCCTGAGATACATTTCTGGTACCCAAAAAAAAAAAAAAATCAGCTATAAATAAACAAATACACATAGTTTAAAAACAGGCACAGTTACTACTTTAATGTAACTTCTAAAAATTTTCTTTAAAAGAATTTCAACCACACGTGTGGCTCATCTTTCTCCCTGTTGTGCATCCGTGGCTTGGGCTGGACCCGAAGGACTGCTGGGCGGCAGTGTGACTTGTTTCTCACCTTGTAGCGCTAAAGCCTGCTGTCCTCACACGCTGGCCTCATTGGGTTACCTAGTTCACACTGGGGATGAATCTCTACTGTCGATAGTATAACTTTGACATGTTTGGTTTTGACATCTATCTTATAAAACTGATTCTTAAATTTTGAAATTTTTATTTGTCAGTTAACGATGCACTTTGGGGGGAATAGCTGATAGTATTAAAAATCAACTTTCCCCCATTTTTAATTATGTTTTTAATTGCACCCCTTTATGATATTGAGGGTCAAACCCAGTATCACATGATAGGCAAGTACTTTATTACTGAACTACACCCCAGATCCCACCCCCACCCCATTCCTATATTAATAACTTTTTGTTTTTAAAGAATAATGATTTCAGAAGCATAAGGTATGCAGTAGGTATGAGAAATTTGTATTATTGTGTAACATTGACGATGGACATTGTTTTCCAACCCATCTTCTGAACATAATTCACTCCATTTTTGTCCTATGCATCACTTATTCTCTTCTTTCTAGGATTGAATATGATGCATATCGCACTGATCTGGAAGAACTGAATCTTGGTCCCCGTGATGCAAACACTTTGCCAAAAATCGAGCAGTCACAACATTTGTTCCAAGCACATAAGGAAAAATACGATAAAATGCGCAATGATGTTTCCATCAAATTGAAATTTCTAGAAGAAAATAAGGTAAGCTTAGTCTTTACCTTCTGACATCTTCCTGTGGTCTTTAAAATAGTCACCCAAAAGTGTTGAAAATATCTCATTTCTGTTGACTGACTTTTATGATAATTACAAGAAAGAAATCCCATGTTTTGAGTTTCTAGAACACAAAGTACATTTACCTTTCTGTTGTGAAAGTCATCAACTGTATTTTCTCAGTTTTTTATAGGGAACAACTGGCAAAAATGCTTTTTTTTAACCATTGATCTTCAGATTGGCGCTGGTAGCAAGTGTTTTAAGTAGTTAAATAATGGTAAATTCTGCTTTGAATATTTTGAAGCCTTTTTATTAGTGGTAGACACAGATTCCAGGGAGAAAAACTACAGCATTTTCCCCAGTAATTGATAAGTGAGGAATAACTTAGATCCAGAGTAGGGCTTCGATTAGCAGGACCTAGAAGGATAAGGCAAGAGATGAGCACGCCACGTGGTTTTCAGATGATGTGAACGCGTGTAGTGGGACTAGAACAGCGAGGGCAGAGGCGGCTCGCTGTGGCTGTCACCTGAGGATGGCTCTGTCTAACAGGCCCTCGGTTGTGGTTTAATAAAGGACAGGTTCCCGTGTGTGACCTCCCTTCCACTGCATGCATATTTGCTTCTGTGTGCAGGACTGAAGCCCTGGCAATGGGGGAGCCAGTAGTGAGCAGGGTGCGGAATCCCTGTAGCTCAGGCCTGGACACGGGCCTCCTCCCTGAGGAGCAGTGCCTCTGTCTGTGCTCCTCACACCCTCTAAAGCCTGGATGCCTTCAGCCACACTTTCTTCCAGGTAGCCTCTTAAAATTATTCAGTTCTCCCAGGTAACAGCAGTGTTAATGTTATATATTCTCCTTGGTGACATCCCAGGGCTATGTTAAATTATAATTTGTTGACATCATCATTTTCCTTAATGTTTCCTGTGAAAATTAATACATTTCTTTGTAATCTACCAAGTCTACCCTTATCACTAACTCCTTTAACTACTGCAGGTGAAAATTACTTACCTGAAAATATTACACTGGCAAAAAAGGAAACCTTACTAGTTATCGGATACCTGGCCCAGCATCATTCCACCAAGAGCACAACCCACAACTTTTTGGCATTCATTAGCTAATATAACATTTGCACTCAATTTACTCATGTGTGTGTGTGTGTGTAGCAATTACGCTGTTCTGTATTTTGATGCATATGCATATATCACTAGACACAGGCATTGTATGTTTTAAATATAAAAATATTGTTGACATTCCACCCTATGATCACTATACCGTGCAATGCTAAAAGAAGTATATTAGAGAAATACACATTTGATAGGGAAATAGACTAACAGAAATGTTAAGATTTACGTACTCAAATGGAAGGTAGAGTCAGGTCCCCAGGAGCCAGAGTGTACACAGCCTGACCCCATAGAGATGTGCTGCGCCCACTGAGCAGGCAGAGGAGGAGGCACCCGACGGCCCCCCAGGCCATCTCCGTACATCTTAAAATGTCATTCAGGTGGATCTCACTTCCAACGTTGTCTTACGTGCACTGAGAAAAAAATTTTTTTCTTTGAAAGTGATAGGGGAAAAAAAGGAAGATTTAGAAAGACCAGTGACCATGTTTAAAGCAGGAAAGCAAATAGCAGCACACAAACCCATGAGAAATCATGATAACCAAATAAAATGATTAAGAGCTTAACTAGATGGACTTACTAGCAGCAGTAGAACAGAGAGAGTACAGTGCTGTTAGCACGACTGGGACTGGAAAATCCTAATGGGAGGCTGGTTTGGCTTGCAGGGAGTGAGGGTGAAGGATCGGGATTTTTTCTGTTTGACCCAGTGTTTAATTTGAGATGATGAAATACTCAAGAGGAAATGGTTGGTAGGAAGTTGATGTGTGCGTTCGGAGTTTGGGTGAACAAGGTCAGGGCTCAGAGATAAAGGTTTGAAAGTCATGGCTTTGAGAATAATGTCATTATCACCATTTTTGACTGTAAAATAAAAGTAGAAAATTGCTTGTTTTCAGGGGTCTTATGCTCTTAGATTATGTCTTAGTCCATACAGATTTCTGTAACAAAGTACTATCAACTATATAGCTCATAAATAAACAGAAATGTGTTTCTCATATCTCTGCGCCTGGGAAATCTGAGATCAAGGCGCCGGCAGACTGTCCGGGGAGGGCCTGCCTCCTGCTCATAGATGGCTCTGTCTTGCAGTGGCCTTGCACTGGGAAAGGAAGTAGCTCTCTGAGGCCCCTTGGGAAGGCTCTGATTCCATTCACAAGGACTCTGATCACACTGAAGGCCTCGTCTCCTAGTCCCGGGGCCTTGGCGTGGGGATTCCCAGTCGGAGTGTGCTGGGGACACACCTTCACATCACCGCAGCACACGGCCTGAGGTGTTCCTTGCTTTTGCCTTCTCACAGTTGTTATCAAGCTAGATTTCAGTCTGCACTGAGTAATCAGGTTCTCAAATAACGTTTATATTGGAACCTGTGGTCTTTTTAATTCTTCAGAATGATAAGGAGATATTGTCACTGTAATTTAAGCAAGCAGTAACTATAATTTGGATGAGGACTTCGATCAACGAGAGAAGTTTTTAAAATTTTTGTTATTGTTGTTGAACAGCGTTCACTTTGATTTTGAATGGCTTCAAGAAAATGAAAGGAGTCAGGGATTTAGCTCAGTGGCTTAAGTGCCTGCCTGGCAGGTGTGAGATTGTGAGTTCAATCCCCAGTACCAAAAAAAAAAAAAAAAAAAAAAAAAGAAAGGAAGAAAGAAAGAAAATGAAAGGGAAAACAAGCCGTTAGGCCTACAAACTGTCATCCCAGTTTGCTTTGCTGGCAGTGTGAAATACTTCAAATCTGGACTTTTTTTGTTCTTTTGTTAAACTGCAACTGAATTTGTACCTTAACAGCTCTGCACAGATGTCAGATAATTAACTTAACCCTTGAATGTTAACAAAATAATAGTTTTTCTATTTTTAAAATGTTGTATATTAATTTTTTAAAAAAACATAAACACCGATTGTGCTGTTTTGTAATTTGATGATATTTTGAAGACCTGGTTAACAACTTTTTGGACTTTTTTCTTTTGAAGTCTGCTTTCCATTAGTTCTCGTGTCATGGGGGAGTCTCCTTAGGTCAGGACAGGCTTTACCACCCGAGCCCGGCCCAGCCCCGCTGCTCCCTGCAGGGAGAGGCCCCATCGGGGACAGACAGCTGCGGTAGTGAGTCGTTCATAAAGTCAAAGCAAATAGTCCTCGAGGACAGGACTGAGAGTCCCAGGACTGTAGGAAGAGGTTTTTAGTGTTTTGCGGTTTCCTTTTTAACCTTTTTTTAAAATTTTGAGGTAGATCAGAAACTAGGTTCTGAGCTATATTTTGGAACTGAGGTATTTATAGTATATTCTTTGTTTAGCCTTTTTTTCCGTTGGCAAACTTCAAGAGTGGCAAGTATGTAACATTTCCATGTGCATGTGTTAATACCAAGTGATAAGTGTACGTACGTGTATTTGTCATGAAGCTTGAGTTCTATGTATAATCTATGTTTTCTAGCTCTCTATGCATATTTGTGTTTGCCTTTAGCCTGAACAATCTTTATTAATCTCTCATATTCTCTTCTGTGTTTACTAAACAACACTGAGTTGCATAGCAATAAGGACATACTTAATAAGACTATTCAAATATCTCTCTTTTTAGAGACCTTTAAGTATGTGTCTTTATCTTTTCGTGAATTAAGGCAGTTTGCTTGCCAGTTGTGGTTCCAAACAAAATATAGGCCTCCTTAGTTAAGAGAAAGCAAACAGACCTCTTGGTGCTTCATGGACTTTGTGTAATAGGTACCATGCCTTCTTTCCAGGCCTTGTATGTAACAGCTGGTAATGTTGCTAAGAGCAGAGTATTCATTCAGCAAACACGTTTGTATTCTTCCAGAATTAGCAGCACACTAGAGGAACCTCAAGGACATGAACGTGCGTGAGAGCCTCCTCAGAGGGAGAGGAGGGCGAGTCCTCCCTCTCCCCAGTGAGGGCCAAGCGTGCTGTCTTAGAAAGGCTTCCACTGTCAGCATAGGAAGAGGAAGCAAAAAGGGAGAGAAAAACGTCCAGATCAACATCAGCAGTTCATTTTATCTTTTATGAGCAACTCATTATATTTATTTCTATAACTGGAGACATAAACAGTAGTATTTGAGATAGATAGACAGTGAAGTTAAGCCATGGAGGTGAAAGAACCCTACTTGTTTCTAAATAAAAAGTAAATAGATTGAATTTTCTAAGTGTATTAGGCAAGTAGCACAATGGAAATGGCCTTGCAATGTTCCCTTCTCCATGCAGTTGTCATCGTATAATTCGATCATAATTTCATGTTGCTCTTGTTTTCTTTTTTGTTCACTTAACAAACATTTGTCCTTCGTACTCTTCATGCCAGAAAGTCAGGAAGTGTTCTGGGTATTGACGAAAAGGGAAACAATTCAGCTCTCCAAGAACTTACAGCCCAGTAAGAAAAATAGGTTTAGTCAGATCACGCTGCGTGCGTGTGCAAAGGTCTGGCTGTGACGTGCTCTCTAGGACAGGGGTGTGGTCGGTGAGGTGTGATGGGGGCTTCAATCCCAGCAACTTAGGAGGTTCAGTCAGGAGGATCTCAGACTTTAGGTCCATCCTGGGCAAAATAAGAAGAGCTGGGGCTGTAGCTCCGGAGCAGGACACCTCTGAATTAAATCTGCAGTGCCAGGAAGGAAGCCTGGGGTAGGGCGAGTGAGGGGTAACTGGGAACCCAGTGTGTGCACCAGGCCTGCAGCAGCAGCGGGGTGGCATATTCAGAATGAACGTGACCCGAACACAGGGTGGGTTAGAAGGAAGGGAGGGCCCGACCCCAGGCCTCGCTTGCTAAGGGAAAGTCTGCTGTGATGGCAGTGAACCCCTGCAAGAATTCTTGGCCAGTGCTAATCTGAAATACAAAGAACAGCTTTTAGTAGGATCTCAGAATGAACACAGTAGTTTAGAGAAGAGACGATAAGACACGTTCAAGGTGGAAACGGGAATCCATGTGAAATAGTAAGAGCGGATGATCGTAATGACTGTAATTGGCACATTTGGCACTTGGAGCAGCGGACGCCCACAGACCGCCTGTCCACGAGTGTACTGGCCACTGTCAGGGCCTAGGAGTGTAGAGGTCTTGTCCCTACAGAGCTGCGAGTCAAGTAGGGGAGGCAGTGCCATCGGTGTCGTATGAGGAAAGCACGGGGTGTGTCGGGCCACAGAGGGGTGTATAAGGAAAGCACGGGGTGTGTCGAGGCGGCTTCCTGGAGGAAGTGAGGCGAGGCCAGACTGCATGCACAGGAAGCAGTGAACCGAGGCTCTGCAGGGAGAGGAGTTTTGCTGTTGCTGGATTTGTTTTATTTTGTTTTTTAGTACTGGGGACTAAACCCAGACCCTCACACTGAACTACACCCCCAGCCCTTCTTTTATTTTTTGTAGAGATAGGATCTCACTAAGTTGCCTGGACTGGGCTTGAACTCTCCATCCTCCTGTCTCAGCCTCCCAGAGTGCTGTGAGCACGAGCATGTGCCACCACACCACCAGGAAGAGGATCTGAACTAGAAGGAAGGGGCAGCCTGTGCTGATGGCCAGCGGGACTGGCTAGGGGCACAGGGGAGGTAGCAGCTGGGAAGTGAAGGGCCCCCAAGGGTGAAACGAGCCACACAAGGTCACCCACTGCAGCGAGCGCCTCTCATGACACGGAGCAGTGAGACAGTGCAGGACTCGGTCCTCACGCTGGCTGACTCACGCATGGAGAGCTTTGCACCTGTTAAAATAATCCTGAAGATGCTGTGGGTGGGACGGTCCTCCAGACATGCTGTCACATGGGGAAGAACCGGGCACAGAGTGTGGTGCGCGCTGCAGTACCTTGTGTGCAAGAAAGGAGCACGCACGCTAGGAAAGCAGCCATGCGTCCTCACGTTTCCATCCGGAGGGACCGGGAGGTTTAACTAACTAATGAAACCAGTGACCCGTAATGGAACCTGAGCGATAGACACAGTAGTGAAAAAGAATTCTCGTTTAAACCTTTCTTGTCCTTTTTTTACATATACAAATGTCCCGCTGAGCTGGGTGCAGTGGCGCACACTTGTAATCCCAGATACTCAGGCTGAAGCCGGAGGGTTGCAAGTTTGAGGCCAGCCTGTGCAACATAATGAGACCCCATTTCAAGAAGTTCTACCTATTCAAAACATAGAATTTACTTCAAAAAAAAATAAAGGCAGAAAGTGTTTGTCTCTTTAATAGCATCCTTATCATTTTTCAAAAATGAGGTTAGAGTAGATTTCTGTTTTCTAATCATAGTAAAGCCTATAATTTTATCTTTGCTTTAAAATCCAGTGATCATCTGGTGGTACATCTGTGATCTGAGGGGGGAGGATTGCAGACTTGGGCCCAACCTGGGTAATTTAGTAACTTAGGGAGACCCTATCTCAAAATTTAAAAAAGGAAGGGGTGAGGCTGGGGATGTATTTTTTGAGACAGGATCCCACTGTGTAGTTCAGGCTGGCGTTGAGTTCACTATGTAGTGCAGGATGGTCTTAAACTCAGGCGATTTTCCTGCCTCAGCCTCCAGAGTGCTGAGGTACAGGTTTGTGCCACCACGACCAGCTCATTGGGCTTTTAGCAGTTACTTCGTCCATATGTTTTCTGACCTGTGCGTGGAAGCGATGAACCCCACGTGTGCAGGGCGGGGTTTCGGTTGGCGTTTCAGTTTTCTGTTGTGGATGTCGGGTGGGAGGGTTGCTGGTACCTTTCCCTTTGGAAAGGATTCCGGTAGAGGTGCGCCTCCTCTCCGAGCTTGCTGCCCTGTGCGCTCCCTAGAGCCGCGCGTCGTTCTTGCGCGCCTCGGGTTGCTGTGCCAGGTGTTTCAGAACGATCCCCGTGGGTCCTACCCCGGGGTGGGTGCTTCCTCACTTCTCGGGGGTCAGCGGCTCTCCACTGTGAGAAGCCTGTGGTGAGACCCCAGTGCCCCTCGGGAGAGTGTCGGGGCGTCACTGCGGTCCTGCTCGGCTTTCCCGGGAGTGACTTGGCGAGCACCCGTTAACTCAGACCCACTCCGTTGGACTGAGAAAATCATTTGATAACAAGATTTTTTCTTTATTCCTCTTGGACTTAGTAGCGTTCTGATTTTCTATCCTTATTTCTTCCCTGACATTGCCAAGAGGCGCCTTTACACACAGGTTTTCTACTGGGACTGTTACTGTGCCCACGCCCGAGGAAATAAACTCTAAAGGAGTCGTGAGACTCCCTGCTGACGAGCCCTCCAGTCTGGCGCAGGATATTTAATAAAATGCGTTTCACACGCACTGCTGTTCCATGTGGAACAGAAAGAGCGAATGTGAGGAAGCAGACTGTGGGCGTGCGCCCCGGGTGCCTGCTCGGCCGGCCCGGCACAGGGCCTCCGGGCGGGGAAAGCCGGGGAGAAGGCCGGCGTGCGGCGTCCGGGTTTGTGAACCTGGCCCGTTTTCTCGTGTCTTCTGACAGCAGCGTGTGCCACTGCTTACAGACTTTGAAAGAGAAAAGTAACAGTTTTATCGTAAATGTTGATAAAGCTTTTCAGCTGAGTTTATAAACAGTCGCCGGATGCAGGGATCGGAGTTGTGTGAGTCAGGCGAGGCTGGCTTCTTGGCTGCACTGCCGCTGGGCCGTGGGCTGGACCCGGGGTGGGCAACGGCCCTGCCTGGCCGCACGGTGCCATCTGCACTTGGCGCACCGCACCTGTTAGGGTGGTGACACCCCCCGCTCCCTGACCTGCCTGCCCGCCTCCTCTCCCCTTCTCCGCGCTCCCAGGAACCGGTTCTGACCTGGAGGAGGGGGTGGCGTGGATGGATGGGGGAAGTCCGGCGGGTTTCCTCTTCCTGCCCAGGCGCCCTCGCGTGGCCCTGCCTCCTGTGGGGTTCTGTGAAGGTGCCCCCAGCACTCTGGACCGTGGGAACCAAGCGCAGCTCCTTCCCGAAGGAACCTGGTCTCACGTGTAACTGATGAAAGAAATACCCAATTCAATAACTACTGGCTTGTGCCTAAGTTAATTTCGGGATCAGCACTCCGGTGCTAATTTGAATGATCTGTGCAACTTTGTTACCTCCAGCAGCAGGAAAGTCTCTTTGCCTGGCTTTCTTTCTCTGCTGGCTGCTCCCCGCCCCCCGACCCCGCGGTTCCTTCTGCGCCTTCCCGCTGCTTTATCTCGGTGCCGCCTTGTGCAGAAAGCGCGCGTCCCCACAAGGGCCGAGTGAAGGGGCGGATGCTGTAAAATCGCGCAGCAGAAAAGACGACAGACACTTTCGGCTATGGGTGAAAACAGGCTCTGCATTCAGAGTGCGTTTTTTCAGATGTGCACGGTCTCCCCGTGGTGCCCAGGCCCCAAGTGGCCCTCCTGCCGCGGCTCCCGCGCGGGTACCACGCCTGCCGGCATTCGGAGGGTTCCCTTCTCTTTTCTTTTCCTTTTCCTTTTCCTTTTCCTTTTCCTTTTCCCATTGCTTGTTTGCTTGCTTTCTCTTTCTTTCCATGCTGGATATTGAGTCACATTCAGAATTTTAAGGCATTAAAGATATTTTTGAAATTCCTTGACCTTCTCTAACTAGACTTTACAGATCATATTTCACCAGTTTCCTTCTTTCCAGAGTAAAGAAGTAGTATTTTCCCGCTCCTGCCTTAGGGGAGTTCCATAGGACTCTCGATTTTTGTTGTTGTTGTTGTTTGTTGGTTTTGTTTCTAATTTTATTGTCCTGTTGGTAGCACTGGGGCTTGAACCAGGCCTCTGCGTGGTGGCTCAGCAGTCTACCACCTGGCCCTGGCCCTCTTTTTTTTTTTAACCTTCCACTTGTCAGTGATTTGTTGAAACCTATCCTAATGAGTCAGAAAAATAAAATCTATTCTTCCACCCCCGCTTGTAATTAATATTTGTCTTTCCTTCTCTCCCACCCTTTCCAATGCCCACACCCATATTTTTGATAGTGTTCCTTTCTCAACTGGTGGTTGCTTTGACATGACAGACATTTCCAAAGCTATTATGAACTAATAAAGTCATACTCTACAAACCTAATAAAAGGCAAGATAGCTCTCCTTGCCTGTTTATTATTCTCCTAGTCTTTTGCTTACTGTGAAAAGATCGGTATTAGGCAAGAAATGTATATAAATGGTGTCTTTGAAATAGACCTAAAGGAAAGTAGTTAATAGTTTACATGGTAGTGGTTGGGGACTTCTTACTAATGAATCATTTTGTTCCACTTTTTTCTCACATGTAAGCCAAGCCACTGCCCCCGTATTTTTGTATATGTACTAATCTAGAAATCTATTTCATTGGTATTCAGAAATTCTGTAACCAGCTTAAAGAACTTAATTATGAATATATAAAGATTAATAACCTATTTTAACTGGAAAACTCTTGTTTTTAATTTTCTGAATAAGAATGTAGATAATCTAAGTTTGATTTGGAAAAAAAAGTTGATTTGATAAAAAATAACATACCTAAACCAGGCACAGTAGTGCACACCTGTAATCCCTCGGGAGGCTGTGCAGGAGGATTGCTATGGGTTCGAGGCCAGCCTGGGCTGTAAAGTGAGTTCAAGTCCAGCCTGAACTGCACAGTGAAACCCTGTCTCGAAAAATAAAAACCTTGCTTACCGTTCAGTTTTTCACTGAGTATAAATGGTGTTTGTCCGTGTGTTCGTCGTGTGCGGACACCGTCTTGTGTGTTGTCCGCCTGGCATTGTCTGTGGCTCCCGCTCTTCAGTCCCTGTCACACCTTTTCCCCAAGGCCCCCATTTGTGCCTCTGCCCCAGGACCCAGGTCGGGGGCTGCTCTGCCCACTTACTGTGGCAGCGTGGTGCGGTGGGCGTGTCGGGTCACTCAGTGGATGCTGCCACCGCCGCGTCTCTCCGTCTGGGCTGTTTATTGCCTCGCAGATCTTGATGGGAGTTCTTTGTGAGGCGCTCACGATGGTGTATTCCTAAACTGTTGTAGTTGTTTCTGCTGTTAGGTTTTGAAAATCTGTCAAATTTGTCATCTTATTTCTACCTATAATTGTTCCCTCTTTTGTTCCTCTTTTAAATTTCTTCTTTTTGTTGTGTTTTAAGCACTGTATTTATTTTTTTCTATTAGGATATAAATAGTGCAAGGAAAATCTTTTTCCTGTTCTTTATTATGGGGAGAGTATGTAGCAGTTTAATCTTGTTTTATTCTCCGTGATTTTAGAGAGAATTGACTTTTCTTTCATCTGCTCCAGGCTTCGTGTTGAACCCTTGTCCCAAGAAGATTTAGCTGTGACTTCAGGGCCAGAAACAAAAATTAGAGAAAAGGTTAAAATCTGTCTTTTTTATATTTCTGCCTTTCTAGTAAATGCTCTGCTGCCCTAGTTTGTTTTAAACTTCTGGTTAAAAGTCTTGTGAGATGGTTTTTGCCTTATGAGTAGCAGCAGGCTCGTATCAACGGGAAGGCATGCACTATTTTGGAAGAAGAGGTTTCCAGTTCCCCATGCCAGCCCGTCCGCCTCGCAGGAGTCTCAGCCAAGGCAACTTCAATAACTTTCTGGGTTTGCTTTGTTGTTGGTTGGTGGGTTGGGTGTGTCTTGTTTGTTTGTTTGTTTTTTAACTGTAATGTGGAGGTAATACACTATGCAGAATAAATGGAAAAATAGCACATTATCCATCGTACTGTTTTGTTTCCCAAAAGTAAGCGTCACCTCGCCATGGTAAAGTATAGCTCAGCAAAAATGCTTCACTCTTTCCTTGAATCTGTGTCCTCGTAGGTTTCATGGTATGATAACTTAAATATAGAAGTAAATTGAAATAATGTAATGAAATAATAAAATAAATCTGAAATATTTCCTAGAAGGTTTTGGCTTTTTGGTCTTTCTTCTTAAAAGTAGGATCTAACCTTTCCCCCACCTCTCTTTCTTTATCTCTCTCTCTAAACCATCTCTGATCTTTCCCAGATTGACTTTTTCAAGGTCACTACTCTAAAGTATAATAATGCCTTTGTGTAGTGTCAGAACTGCTCATAGAGTTACAGCCTGGTCATTGCACGTTGAGGGTCCCTCGTGAAATGTGCAGGACCCAGGAATGTTTTGAATTTCAGCTATTCTCAGGTTTCAGAATGTTTTTATATACATAACGAGTGATGTTGATGGTGGGACCAAGTGTAACCATGAAATTCACTTACGTTTCATATACATTTTACACGCACAGCCTGAATATAATTTTATATGATATCTCAGTGCACCTGCATTTGACTGCAGACCATCCATGAGGTCAGGTATAGAATTTTTTACTTGTGGTGTCGTATAAGAGCTCAAAAAGTTTTGGATTTTGGTACATTTTTGGATTTGGGATTTTCAAATTAGGGATAGTCAGTCTATACCAAGATTGTGAAAACTAGTTATTTTTAAAATTGTAAAATTGCAAATGCCTTTCTAATGCTGTTTAATTATTCGTTTTAATTGGCAGTGATTTCTGTTTAGTTAATAGCCAAAACATCCTGAGAATTATCTGTAGCATATCTGGCAGAATTCGCTGTGTGAATGAATGCATATTATCATGTAAATTAGTTAATCTAAACAGCCAGAAAATCAAACTGTTCTACTTTTAATTTATTAAGTTTAAAAAGTGTATTCATATTGAGAATTGATTTATTCTAATTTTTCTTTACTTTTGATTTAGTAATTTTAATTGAATAAAAATGTCAGTTTAATGTTCTTATTAAATTGGTATCCAATAAGCTGGGTGTGGTGGTGTGCACTGTAATCCTTGCACTTGGGAGGCTGAGGCAGGAGGATTGCTCACAAGTAGGGTTTGATCAGTACTTTATTGCCAGCCTGAGTTTTAGGCAAGCCTGAGCTACCTAGCAAGGCCTTGTCTAAAGAAAAAAAATTTATCTGATATTGAAGATACTGTTATCAAACCTAAGCATGTATTGTAAATTACAATAATCAATACTAATAGAAAAACAAATTAAATATTCTGCTTTGATATAACACAGAATGAAAACAATTAGTATGTTAGAAAGAATAGCTTCTGATATTAAAGTGGACATTAAATTTTATATTTTACTTACATGTGGAGGTTTTTTTGTTTTCACATTCTAATTGCAAAGCTGCTAATCGCTGTCTATACAGCAGCTGCTCGGGAGTGTGTGTTTGACAGGCTTTGCACAGCAGCCTTCTCACGGGAGGCAACGGTTCTGTGCACCTGGGCAGGGTGTGGTTTTGCTGTGAGACCGGACCTCAGCGCTGAGCAGCGTCCTCTTCCCGTGACTGCGCCTGGACGGCTTCGCTGTGGGGCGGGACCGATTGCAGCCCAGCCCGTGCGCCCAGCTGAGGCTCGGCGGGCTCAGTCCTCCCTCGGCGAGAGGGGCTGGCTCGCGCTGACATCTGCGGAGGCAGCGACGTTTCCTGACGCCTTTCCCTCCCTCTGCCTGCGACTCTAGACTGCCCTTACCGCTCTCGGCAGGTCCACGTGCCTGAGTTACAGCCTGTGTTGTCCTCTCCCTGACCCTCTCTAATTCTACAGCATTGGGAATTAAATTCAGGTCAAAAAAGTTCTGTGACCCAAAGAGCAATAAAATACTGATGAGACCCTGTTTGTGAAACCGAACTTTCACAGCGAAAATACAAAAAGCCTCTTACTTGCTATGCAGTTCTTTAGGTCACTAGTGTGAGAGCCTTAAAAGAGGAGAAAACTTGCATCTTCTCAGTTTTACATAAGTGGAATCAAATGGCTCGTACTCTTTTTTTTTTTCCATTTTCTTTCAGTGGATGTGCAATGTTTTCGTGGCTCTTCCATTTTGTATCTGCCACTCACTCATTTTTCGTGGCTGAGTCATGGTCATTATATGGGAATATCCCTGCTTATTTATCTAATCACTGTTCATTGACATTTGAGTCGTTTCCAATTTTAAGCTATTACAAGTGAAACTATGAACATTCATGTACAAGTCCTTCTATGGACATAGACTTTCAGCCCCTCAGGCAAATACCTAGGATGCAGTAGCTGGGTTATACAGTTACATGTTCAGCTTCTTAAGAAACTTGGCGAACTTTTCTAAGACTGTTAAACAGTTTTACATTCCCACCAAATGTATATGCAAATTGCAGCAAGCTCTTCAATACATATTTTGTAGGTAGCTTTTCACTTTTATAAGTCTTTTGAAGAGAAAATATTTTTATACTTCATGAAGACCAGTTTGTTGATGTTTTTCTTTTCTAATTTATGCTTTGTATTTTGTTTGTTTCTTTGTAACTCAAGATTGAACCCAGAGTCTTGTCCCCGAGCTACAGCCCTGCCCACTGTTGATTTGGGGGCGGGGTCCTGCCAGGTTGCTGGGTTGGCCAGGCCGGTCTCAGACTCGAGGCCCGCCTGCGCTTCCCAGAGTGCCGGGATCATAGGTGTGCAGGGCCACTACCCCGGACTGTGGGCGCTGTTGGAAACTCTTTGCTAAACCCAAGTGACTCAGATTTTCTTCTATATTTTTTTCCATAAATTTTGTGGTACAGGGGTCAGGGTTCGTTTTTCATAACTCAGTCTTTGGATGGCTTTTCTGTCTGCCCGCTCTCCTGATGAGCTTATCTTGTTACACGACTTTAGATGTCACCTGGATGCTGACGACTCCTACATGACAAGGGCAGCCCCAGCGCAGGCCAGTGTTGAGAAAGGCATGTGAGACGCTCCTGCCCGGAGCGCCGGGTGTTCACCTTTCTCCTCTTCCGGCCTTCCCAGCTCGTCTTCCTGCTGCTTCCGGCGAAGGCCGCGGCGCTGTCTGTCCTCCTCTTGCACATCAGTGAATTCTGCTGTGCGCCTTCCCGTACACTTGGAGGTGCTCCTCCTCCTCCTCCTCCTTCCTCATCCCTCCTGCTCCTCCCTCTTGCTCCCTCCTCCTCCTCCTCCCTCCTCC
>RJWM01027595.1:0-26747 GCA_004363535.1 Dasyprocta punctata | reverse complement strand
GAGGTTAAATCTACTCTGTTTCACGAACATTTTCCTACTCATCATGACTTTCATTCTTTCGATAGCACAAATGATTGTACAAAATTCTACATCTCAAATTCCACAAAAAAAGGAGAAAAAAATTCTTAAAACATACCTAATGACTTTTATTTAGCCTATTTTACCTGACTTGGTAGTAAGACCATACAGATCTGTTACACATCAGAACATTTAACAACACACATTTCTTTTAAAATCCTAATCATTCATAGACATTTTCTTAAAATTCTTCAAATGTTTCCATAAACAATATGTACACCAAATTGATGCTCCTGATATCATTCTAAAACCCATTAAAACAGTTTTCACTTCTTTTCTTAACACGGAGAGTATAATAAGGTTTGGGATCCTAATCACAAAACATAGATGATGAACATTTCCATGTGATAATTTCTTAAACTATATTTTTCTTAATAATGCTAAAATTTGGAATATATTTTCATGTTTTAACTGAACAGGAAAATTTTAGGAAAAGGTACAGAATTATAAATATGTGCAATTTTTTAAAATTAAATTTAAAAGATAAGTAAATTTAAAAATTCAGCTCAGTGAAATTGTAGGGGAAAACATTTGAGCTCTCACTCACATGCTAATATTTTAAGTTTGATATAATAAGAGGCACTCATGTTTGATGAGCGTGGGAAGCTCATATAATGAAACAAAACAGGAAGGGGAGAGTTTTCTTGTCACTTTTGTTTGTTCCTTTGGCTCCAACCTTTTATAAACACAGACACCCCCACTGCCATCAGATAAAACACTGGCTCTTGGGAATGGAGGAGCCATCAAGTAGGAGGATCTTCATCTTCCCTCCGCCAAAGAATGACCCCCGGCTCGGCTCCCACGCCGCACACTCCATTGTATTGTTATCAGTGAAATGCCCCTTCAAAAACCTTGCGCTTTTTCACTCCTGGATTCCATTTACAGCATATTTCATTTATTTCTCCTTCTCTATTGTGTCAAACCAAACATGCACTAAAAACGCGGAAATTGTAAAGATAAAATTTGCTTCTTTGAAAAAGAAAAAAACTCTGTTTTCTTCTTATCCAAGTTCAGCTACCACCTCATTTCTTGGTTCCCACCACAGCAAAGTTTCTTGAGAGAGATGTACAGTTTTTGTCCCCATCTGCTCTCTCCTCACCCCTCCTCATTCCATGTCTCTCAGTCTCTGCTTGTCCACTGAGATTACTCCACATCACCCTATACTGCCATCATCCATTGCTCATAATGACCCCAAAACTTAACGGCATGACATCACAGTTTATTCTGTTCCTTCCATTCTGTGTGTTGACAGAGCTCCTCTAGATAATCCTGCACTATATCTGAGGGGAAGGAATGTTACATAGAGAGGCCAGGACTCTAACAGACTGTTTCTGGTTTCCCCACCTCCTCAGTCTTTTGACATTAGATCATATCCTTTTGTCTAATCATGTTTCTACATAGCTGTCCATCTTGTCAAATCAGGTACATAATTACACCTGTCATAAAAATGAAGAGTTTTCCCTGGGTCTTCAAGCCTTCATTTTTATACCCCCCATGTCATGTAAAACTTTGATTAAGTAAATGTGCTATTCTTTTCTCTTGTTAACCTGTCTTTTATTAGAGGTATATGGGCTGTGACACCTGCTGTGGGAAAGGAAAAGGTATGACGTCTTTCTGTTCCTACAGGGGCAATCTTTTTTTCAGGTTGTATTTTTTGTTAGTATGTTTGCCTTACATAGTGATTACATTCCTTGCAGGAAGTTCACACTTGTATATAACACGTCTTAATTCTTTTTTACATTCCCTCTCTCTCCCCCTCTCCCTCCTACATCTCTTCATCCCTTTCCCATGTAAACAAAATCGATCTCACTACTTTCTATCATCTATACTTTATTTTGCTTTTTATTTATACTTTGTACTTCTCATATGAGAGAAACGATGCAGTGTTTAAGCTTCTGTGTTTCATTTATTTCATTTAACATTATGATCTCAAGGTGCATTCATTTTCCCGCAGATAACTCAAGTTTATCCTTGGGGACAATCTTTGAAGACTATCAAGCATGTGGCTATTTCATGATTCGTACTTTACATGACTTCCTAGCAGCAAAAGACAGTAACCAAACACTCGTTCTTGAAATCCATTTTTTTTCCTTTGCCTTCCTTGACAATCCACTTGAATTTCCTGCCTCCTTGTTTGGCAACTCCACCGTAGTCCACCTCGGGCCACTTCCTCTAAAATGTTCTACACTTTCCTTGAGGACTTTGTCATTTTCTGAGCCTCCACGCACTCAGCAAATGACCTCATCTTGCCCCACCATTTTCAATACTTACTATGCGCCAATGACTTCTAAATCTTTGCTGCAGCTCAGACGCCTCCTTGCAACCTGTGTGCATCTCCAAGTGCATATTGAAACCCCACAGGTGATCTAATGGGTATTTCAAACCTGGCATGGCCTCTTTTTATTCAAGTCTTTTATCAAATATCATCTTTAGCTCTTCCTTGACCAGTATATGTTAAAATAGCCTTTTCACACCATCACTTTCTATGCTATGAATTATTTCTATTTCTAAGCATTTATCATCAACTGTTATATTATAAATTCCATTATGGAATCATCTGTCTCTTCTAACTGTATTGGCAATGTATCCCCAGCATGTAGAAAAGTACTTAATACAGTACATTTCATGATTTTTATTGTTTCCTTTGAGAGTTAAAACACTATCCCAAGGATTTAGAAAAGGCTTCATTTAATACTTACCTTTCTTCCCTACCCTTAACTGCAAAAGAAATTGCTGCATTTCCATTGATTTGAACATGGCTTATGATTGTGCTAGCTCATAACCTTGTCCTCTAATTTTATTTCTCAGATAGGAATAAAAATGATTTTCTAAGGACTTTGCTTTACAGTTCTTATTCAAGGGCAGCTCAGGGAATTTAGCATGACCCTGTCCCATAATAAAATTTTTAAGAAAAGATATAAGGCCCTGGGTTCACAAGCGCTCATCGAGAAAACTTCTTTCAAGTATAAAGATGATAGCTCAGATTTGGGATTAATCTCAAACCAAAGAGAGAGTTTTAAAGCCTGGTTACTGGACCAGAGGCTGGGGTGGGATCTCTGTAGCTATTGAGATGAGAACAAATTATTCAACTCTTCTGCACTGTGTAGCCCTCTTCAATAACATTTTCTCCCTTCTCAAAAGAAGAGTCAGTATCCTATATTTGGACTTAAATAGTCCAATGCACACATTTGAGGTTTTTTTCTTTTACAGTATGAATGTATATCATTAAAAGTAACATATGGTAGTGTTTTGCATATTTTACACTAAACTTAACAGACACTTTCAATACTTCTTACCATTTTGTTCTATAACACCTTTGACATTGGCATTAAGAGAGAGCCCTGATGCATGTATTTTCATAAAAGTGTACAATATTCCAGTATACATTTTAAAAAACCTGAATTTATCAAGTCTTCTATTGACAGACATTCTGGACATTTCAACTTTTCACTTGTGGAAATAATGCTGTGACAATCATCTTTGTGCATATATCACTCATCTAAAAATAAACAGGTGTCATAAGTTTCGGGGCATTTTTAACTTTATTTAGTATTGCCAAATTGCTCATCAAATAGTCCTAATTTATACTTCCACCAACAAACAGCAAGAGTTCCTTCTGCCTTACAATTCCAGCACTTCACTATCAGAGTTGTAAAATTTTATTCCCTAGTAGGTGAGAAGTAGTATATATTGAAGATTCAGCTTACATTTGCCTGCTAACTACTTGGGAGCAGAAGCTTTTATTGATTGATTGATTGATTTTTGTCTTTTTGAGACAGAGTCTCGCTCTGCAGTTCAGGCAGGCCTTGAGCTCACTTTGCAACCCATGCTGGTCTCAAACTCACAATGATCCTCCTGTCTCAGCTTCCGGGAGTGTTGGGATTACAGGTATGTGCAGCCATGCCCACTTGCATTTTATATTTATTGGCCATTCCAGTTTCTTTTTCTGTTGCTTGTTTGCTTATATATTTTGCCTATTTTCCTTTGGATTCTTTTCTTTCTTTAAGTGAGTTTTAGGAGTTTAATTGCATATTCTCTGCACTAAAGTTGTATTGATTTTATACCATGCAAATATTTTCCTCTAATCTTTGTCTTTTAATTTGGTGTTAGTTCCTTTTGATGTACTAAAATTTTAATTTTTAATTTATTTGAATTCAGCAATATTATTTATGCTTTTCATTTGTGTTTTTTCTAGTAATCATTCTTTGCCCTGATATTACAAAATTTTGTCCTATTTTTCCAAGACTTTCAAAATATGATTTTTCAAATGAAATTTCACAGAATATTAAAGCTTGTATGTGCAAGGGTGTGAAATGGCTTTAACTTTCTCCCATACCCATTCATCCTCTCTTTTCCTCCCCCTTTAAACTAGAGTAACTATTATCGGAACTAACAGATGAAGAAAATATATTTGATAGACCCAAGATCCTATAGCTTCTCGGTGGCCAGGAAAATCAAAATATCTTCATCGAAATGATTCCAGGCATACTCAGTTCATCTCTGTCTAAATATGCAGTCTTGCCTTTCCTCTCATTTTCCCTCCCACCCACGCTGTATCCCTCTGTGTCTTCAGATACACTCAAGGATTTTGCCACCCCACCAGGCCATGTCTTCTAACCTAGAGTTGGCTGCACATTAGAATTCCAGAAAGCTGATTGGGCACCCTGCCCAATCCCCAACTAGAGATTAGAATATAATCAGTCTGGGTGAGGCCAGACATTCATAGTTCCTAATACATCCTGAATGACCTCTAGCACAGTGCCTTCCCACCCCCTGTATAATGCCCAGAGAAATTTTTAATTGTGCCACTGGAGGAGTGCTATCGTCCTCCTATGGTCAGAGATCAGGGATGCTGCTAAATATCCAACCATGCACAAACTGATCCCCATAACAAAGAATTATTAAAGAAAGAGACTTTCCTACCTCAAGTTGAGAAACCCGGTCTAAGAGTACACCACCCGCACTGTCAAAATGCAGTCCAAGACCAGGATTTAGCTCAGCGGTGTAAGTGCCTGCCTAGCAACCACAAAGTTGTGAGTTCAATCCCTGGTACAAAAAAAAAAAGGTAGTCCAGTACCAACAGTATCTTTTCACCATCAGTGGAGAGCTTAAGATTACTGTGAGATATCTGGCTTCTTCCTACATCGTCCAGTCAAGATCTACATTTGAATGGGAGACTCAGTGACTTGTATGCACATCAAAGCTTGAGAGTATTGCGCTGGACTTGTCCTCATCCTATCTCTTATGCAATCACATAACACGGCCTCTTCTCTTTATCCTCCTGGTGTATGTGTGTGTGTGTTTCTCATGAGCCCCGTACCATGTGTGGGTCCAGAAAGGGTATCTTTCATCTTTGTAAAATCAGGGACTTGGCACAAACAGATGCTCATTAAAGATTGCTAGTAAATTTAAAAGAACAATAGAGGCAGTCTTCTTTCTACTCTAACCCATTACTTTCCAGGGCTTTGGTATCTTGGTATTTTCCCCTTACAAATAAAAGCGTGATTCCTTATGTCTTAATCAGAGTTCTGTGATATGAGTGTCCACCATACTATTCTTCATACTTCTTTATATTCCTGTGATAGTCACAGTAAATGAGTGAATGTCTAGGTATCCCTCTGCTCCCTCATCCATGCCTCCAGAAAATTGCCCCAAGACCCAGCCCACCTCCCCCAATTGTAGTTCTTTGCTTTCTCAGCTGAGGACAGAGGTGAGAATGTCCAGGTGAGAAAGTTCATCAAGGACACATGCATCAGTTCTTGAATTAGGATGAAAAAAAGATTTTGGAGCCACTAATTTTAATCGCAGAAACTATTTGATTATCTTTGAAAGATGATGAACTAGAGTATTCTGTTTATTTTGAGGGGATAAGAGCTTCACTCACACTGAGTGACCAATTTTTAGGTTAACCAGAATTTACATATCATCACCTAGAGACATATTGAGAAAATTAAGTTTATAAAAATGGGACATAATCATTAACAAAAAGACTTTTCCAAATAACTTTAAAGTATCCTGGGCAGCAGTGTTTTATATCTTCAGCCTTTTTGCCATTATAGTAACTTATTTCTTTCTGCTCTCTAATTCAAACAAACAAGAAATGTCCTTTGCTTTTAAAATGTCACCTCTTTTTTACTTTGATTTAGTGCCCTTTGGCCACAAGCCCACTGGCCCAAAGCCAAGTGGTCAGACTCCTCTGCATAGCCTTGGCAAAGAACAGGACAGAATCACAAGTCAGGAAGCCTGCTGGGGCCAGCTGTCCTCCAAAGTGCCCTCTACGTGTCTGCAGGCTCCTCTTGGCTTTCCCTCCTTAGACAGGGCGGTCCTCGGGATGCCCCTGCCCTTTCCCCTGAGACAAAGACTCTGTCTGCAGCGCCACCCCCATACTCCCACCCCCCCAAGAGGATGGAAGGCAGATCCTTCTTGAGGATCAACTTAGAGGAAACAGCCTGCGCATTTAAAAGTGTTGACAAGGTCCTATCTGGGGAAAACAACAACTAACAAAACAAAAACAATCCTTTTCTCCTAAAACCTTCAATTCTGGAATCATTTCCTCACTGTCTACGTGAGCCACAGCTGTGCTGAACTGGCTCTTCGGACAGACCAGATCACAGAGGAGAGCCACAGACAATGACAGACAAATGTGCTTTAACCATATAGAAAGGGAGCTTTGTGCCTGTGTTTGGGATATTTGTGTATCTCCTTCCAGATCAGCTTTTCCACTTATTGGTTCTGTCTTAAACCACAGAAACTCCTTGAGCATTCATTTCCTCCCCTGTGAGACAAAACTGGGAATAAACATAAAACTGACCTCTTAGTTACACTCTTTTACTTCATTTAACAAATTTTGCTTGACTTATCAGAGTAAGGAATAAGAAAAGTTTTAACTGACACCAAATTATCTGTGCTCTAGATTATTTTTTCCCAGATTTAAACTAGAAGTAAGAACCAATTAATGATATGGAATATAAAGAAAATTGATTTTCCCCCTTTGGAGTTTACATTCTTTTAACAAGCATTTCTCAAATTTGAATATATGTGATGGATCTCTTTTTTAAGATGACAGAAGGAAAAATTCATTTTGGTTTAGAATATCTGTCCAACGGCACATTAAATTAATTAAAAACAATTATAGTGCAAAATTGCTTGCATATATGTATACATGCAGGTACACATACACATGTATATATGGAAAACATGTATTAGGAGACAAACTAAGGTGTTTCTTTTTCCTGTGTTACAATGTTTCAAATATTTCATCATTCAACATTATAGGTACTCTATCTCTTCACCAGGTAGGTAAACCAGTAGACTGCACAAAAGAATTCATGGTGCACAATTCAACTCCAGTCCATGAAGCATCAGCATAGGAGTAACACTTGAGAAATGCAAAAACCTTCACAACCCAGGATTCAGTCCTATCTCTGGCTCTGAGGTCAATTATTCCCTTCCATTAAACAACTTCCTGTTTTTCTCTGTAGTATCCTTTATCATGCTGGACCCTGACTGCACTATTTTTGTTCGTCTTTTTTTTTTTTTCAACTAGTGAGATCGGTGCACCTGAACAAGAAACTGATTTTTTAAAAATAAGTTTTCTCACAGAATCAGTGACATAAGAAGATTGTTTGTTTTCAACCCTGACTTTTATCCTTCTAGATCTATTTTTGAAACATATTTTATTTTGGGATGTCCTGACTGGGATGATCCTAAATTGGAAAGCCTGGTGCAAATTTTATTGACCTCCATTTCCGACTATAAAGGATGTCCCCCACTAATCTGTCATCTACAGGGCAGACAAAGGCCAGAGGCAGGGAAGCCAAGCCAGATGGTGTATGCAAGAGGCCCCAACCAGATGCTTTATGTTTTGTTGGTTGTTTTTTTTTAAATAGCCGACTAGAAGGAGGAAAAAACACATGGGCATCCTTATTAAAGGCTGAGTTAAATAAATGTTAACTATAATATGCACCACAAACACAATATCGAAGAATAGGTACTTAATCAATGTTTATTGGATATCAGAATGAGTGGATAGAATGAGGCATGGATGGTTGAGAAGATGGTTGGATACTAAATGAGTACTACTGGTGGCTTGTTAAACAATCCAAAAACACAGAAAGATAAATATCACTTAGGAAACTGCGTTATAAAATAAATGCTCCCCCTTCATCTACTTTTCAGAGACAGATAATGATTATGATAAACAATGACCATGACTAGCCGGGCGTGGTGGCGCACGCCTTTAATCCCAGGGCTCGGGAGGCTGAGGTAGGCGGAGCGTTGTGAGTTCGAGGCCAGCTTGGGCTACAACGCGAGCACAAGGCCGGCCTGAGCTATATAGTGCGACCCTGCCTCAAAAAACCAGGGCCGGGAGTTTGGCTCAGTGCCTTAAGTGCCTGCCCTGGCAGGCGCCAGGCTGTGAATTCAATCCCCAGTGCCAAAAAAAAAAACAACACTGACCATGACTGTCATATTTTTATTGTATTTTATTATCTATCTCATAAATTCTCTCAAAATTATTCCATTGTTCATCAAGATCTATATCTCTTACTTTCTACTTGTGTATCAAGGATCTCTGTTCATGTAAGTGTGTAGAGATTCATGTTTCTTTTTAAGGGCTACATGGTTTTCTGTTGTATAGACATCTCATAAGCAATTCAGACTCCTACTGAAAATTATAAACTGGGGAATAGGTCAGTGGTAGATTACTTGCTTAGCATGCAAGAGGCTTAGGGATTTATAATACTACAAAAAAGGAAGGAAGAAAGGAAGGAAGGAAGGAAGGAAGGAAGGAAGGAAGGAAGGAAGGAAGGGAGAAAGGAAGAAAGGAAGAAAGAAAGAAAGAAAGAAAGATCTAGTTTAATTTCTATGCCAAGAACACAATTCCATTATACACTTCCTTGAACATATGTTACTGACCATCTGTACTTTTAATTGTAAAATCCTTTGCTGTTTTCTTTACTGGTTTGTCATTTATTATTTATAAGAATTCTACACATTAAGATTTGTAACTTTTGTCATTCATATGTATGACAAATATCTTCTTTCTCTCAAGCTGTCACTTGCCTTTTAACTTTGTCTTTTGACATCTTTCACTGATTAGTGCCAACTTTTTGGTATTCCAATCTAATTTTTCTCTTTATTGCTTTTTCTTTTCTAGACAATCCTAAGTAATCCTCCCAACCCCTAAATTTATAAAAATATGTATTGATATTTGATAATTGCACTTTAATTAGTTGTCTAATGCTGACTGACTATCCATTTATACCTCCAACATTTTCTGGTTTTTCCTTCCACCCATTTGGTACTAGGGATTGAATCAAGGGCCTTTACACTAAGCTACATCCTCTCCCCTTCTTTATTTTCTATTTTAATATTCTCTAAATTACACAGGCTGAGCTCCAACTTGGCATCCTCCGGCCTTAGGCTCTCAGCTAAAACAGCCCTTTTTAGAACTGGGTTCCAAGTGTGTGACTCATTCTAGCCAATTGGATGTAAAGTGAAGTGAGACACACAGGTTGAAGTCATGTCCACTCTTGACCATAAAGACCCCTATGTAACCTTCCAGTTCTCTCTTTCCCTTCCATCTCACAGCTCAAAATCAAATGTTCTGTATTGCATAGGAACAAGATGGAAGCAATCTTGATCACTGAATCTCCTCCTGAAACACAGCTACCACAAACAGTCTCAAGACCAGTGATGGTGAAACTTTCAGAACTTTACATGATACAAACAGCTTGCCGTGGCATGCATGCCATTGGCTCACCACCACTTGCTCTAGACTGTCTTCAGACTTGGCATAATCAAGAAGCTTTGCTGAGAGGCCACTGTGATTCTAAGATATTTTTGATATTGTAAAATAATTAACATAACAATATAGTTTTTCTGTATATTGTAGATGTTTAATTCATCTACAATTCTTATATACTGAATAGTGTACAATGTGGAAGTTTATTGTTTAGAACATCTTAATTATCATACCATTAAGTCCACACATTTCAATGTGTCTGTTTCTGCGTTCATTCTCTGTTTTGTATCACTGATCTATTTATCTACTTCTGTACCATTATCCAATTATTTTTGTCTTACAAATGAAAACATATTTTATACTTTTAATATCTTAAGGAGCAAATTCTCTTTCATGATTCTTCTTTTTTAAGGTCTATCTTTATTCTTCCAAATGCACTTTAGAAATAATTTTTTCCCAAAGCAATTCATTGGATTTTAATTATAATTGTGTATTTGGGAATGAGCGGCATCTGTATGCTATTTTGTCTTCCTATATGGAATTATGTTATGTTTCTCTATTTTAGTCCAATTTTATGTCCTCTAATAAAGAGATGATATTCTTTTTAAGCAACTCTTTAATGTTTTGCAGACTAATTTGATAATATCTTAAACAAGATTTATATAATCAATAATATTATAGATTTTTTAGTGATGAATTATCACATATTTCTTTCCTAAATCCTACCCAACTGTACTTTTTTTTAAAAAAGTGCTGGGGATGGAAGCTAGAGCCTCACACATACTTGGCAAATGTCTACCACTCAGCAATATTCTTAGGCTGGTGGTGTATTTAATTTTTAATTAAAATGGGATAAAAATCTTAATTCTGAAAACTGAAGAGACCATCTATTAGTCAACAATCGAAGAATGGTTTAATAAATCTGTGGGATGGCATGAAATATTTTATACTCACTTAAAAAAGAGACATTATAGAAATAAAGTGCATACCTGTCTTAGCTGGTTTAAGTTGCTGTAAAAGAATACTGTAGACTGGGTGGCTTACAAACCATAGAAGGGTATTCATCACAGTTCCAGAGACAAGTCCAGGATCCAGGCTTCCTCCAGCAGTTTCATGTCTGGTGAGAGCTCTTTTTCCTGGTTCATGGATATCACCTTCTTGCTTCGTCTGCATTAGGCAAAAAGAGAAAAGAGGACTCCTCGGGGCCTCTTTTGTAAAAATATATTGCTCATAACCTAATCACCTCCTAAAGGACTGATCTCCAATTACTATCATACTGAGAACTAAGTTTAACAAAGGAATTTTGAGGGACACGAATATTCAGTATCTAATGTACCTAATTCTAAGCTGAAATTTTAAAATATTTTCTTACATTTAATGTCCTATGTTACCTTAGAACCAACAGTAATGAGGAAAATTTGGCACTTTAAAGTATAAATAAAGCTGCTGCTCACATAAAACACAATCTCTTCCCAAGGAGTCAAACGACAACCTAGCATGTCATTTGGAAGAGTGATTCTGTTTTATGTTAGAAGAAGTTTAGTAGCCAGGCGTGGTGGCACATGCCTTTAATCCCAGCACTCGGGGAGGCTGAGGTAGGAGAAGCGTTGTGAGTTCGAGGCCAGCTTGGGCTACAATGTGAGCGCAAGGCTGGCCTGAACTACATTGTGACCCTGCCCCCCCAAAAATAGGGCTGGGAATTTGGCTTAGTGGCTTAAATGCCTGCCTGGCAGGCGTGAGGTTGTGAGTTTGATCCCTGGTGCCACACACACACACAAAAAAAAAAAAAAAAAACAGAAGAAGCTTAGTGTTATTCTTTCAACACTCATATTATACACACCCACAAACTGTCATGTGATAATTGGATCAGCTGTATACTTCCTTGAGTTGTTTATCAGTGTGTTATATGTAATACTTTTTTTCTCCCAAATTGTACTTTTAGCTGTATATTTGAGTCTTATTATTCCTCACACTATTATGATTACAAGCCTATTGTAGGCATGCAACAAATATATATGAAGCACGGAAGTTATCCTTCCTTGCTAAGACCTTAAAATGTTTAAAGATACCTGTGAATTATTTGTTACTATACTTACTTTTAAGTCAGAAGTGTATCAAGTTCCTACAATGTCTTCATTAGGAGCCAGTCATTCGTTGAAGTATGGTGTAGGTAATTAATAATGAGTGGAAACTAAACAGTCACTGTCTCTAGAGCTTGTCCTGTATGTTGTAGGCATGGAAGGTGAGGTCCTTCACCATGTACTCTCATTAATCCTCACCCCAACTTTAAGGATGACAAGCCCAGGCCATTCAGAAGTGCTGCCTTCCAGGCACCTACCACTAAGCTAAGCACATTCATAAGAATTTTATAAGGCATCATCTCAGAAGATTCTTCTTCCGTTTGACTTTAAAGTACACATTCATTCCACTTTCCACACTCCGCACAGACGACCCTTAAGTAGTGATGCTAGCACTACGCGGCAACTCAGAGTCCATCTTTTCACTACATGGAACTCACTGCTGTAGTCAGCAGTTTGGAGAGAGCTCCAAACTGTATTTCAGAACTCCAACCAGCAAATGGAAATGGCATGATCTGCTTTTGCCCACATCCACTCTAAATTTCAGAATCATTCTTAAAACTGACCCAATGGGAGCAAAACAGGGCCCCTAACTCAGAACAAACCATCACCTAAAACTCGTAAAGATACAAATTTTCAGTTTCTTTTCATAAATCAAGAGAGTCTAATAGCAGTGGACCAGCTTTGCTACAGGTACTATAGCTATGACATAAGTGCCCCCTTGAGCAAGGTTCGCCCTGCTCTAATCACACAGTGCCACACTGCCTGCATTCCAAGCTAGTTTCTTCTTGAGCCCTATAGGATTAAGATGACCCACCCACTAAGCATTCTGAACAGGTTACCCCAATAAGCACTCAATATGAAGAAGCACAACAGAAATTATGTTGCCAGAAGTGAGTACAAATAAGAGCTGAGTAGAAGTAATCAAGTGTTCACTGATAGATGAATGGATAAACGAAAAGGTAGCACAAGTGACCTTCTGAATCTGCAGGTTCCAAACCCATGCATTCGAACAACTAAGGATTGAATCATTAAAAATTACATCCATAGTGAACATCCATATTAAGTCCATATTGAAGGCTTTTTTCTTATTATTATTCCCTAAGCAATACAACATAACAACTATTTACATGGCCTTTACAGTGTTTGGGTATGATAAGCAACCTAGAGATGATTTAAAGTATACGAGAGAATGTGTGTTGGTTATATTCTAATACTACACCATTTTATATAAGGGACTTGAGCATACACAGATTGACATCTGGGAGCCAATTATTTAGTTCATTAAAAAGGAAGGTTTGTGCTAAAATCGATTGGAGATGTTTTTATGCCCATATCTTGTACCCTGAACAACTACTTTAAAGATAACAACATGCAATGTATTAAGTATTGTTATTCTTCTATTATTTCATTACGAAATTTTGTTTTACCTTTTTTCGATAAAATAAAATTTAAAAAATTATTAGTCAGCTTTAAAAAGGTAGAATATTCTGATACATGCTGCAAGACAAATGAAACTTGAGGAATGTTAAGTGAAATAAGCCAGTCACAAGACAAATACTGGATGATTCCAGTTATGTGTGGTATCTAGTCATCAAATTCATGGAGACAAAAAGTGTTTGCCAGGGGTTCAGGGAATAGGGAGTAGGGAGTTAGTATTTAATGAGTACAGAGTTTCATTTTGCAAGATAAAAGTTCTGGAGAGAGACTGTACAACAATGTAAATATACTTATCATTACTGAACTTTGCACTTTAAAATGGCTATGGTATGGGGATGCTCAGTGGCACAGCACCTGCCTGGCAAGCACAAAGCCCTGAGTTTGATTCCTAATACAAAAAAAAAAAAAAAAAAAAGACTAAGATGGTACATTTTATGCTATGCATATCTCATCACAATTTTAAAATGTCTTAAGGGTAAAAAATAAGTGGGAACTGGATCTCAGAATAAAACTAGAAACTTGGTTACAAAATCTTAGGTAGAATCTGGAATGACCAGACAACATAGCTAAGCAGTTGACTGACTGTCTTCTGCAGACATCAGAATTGGTTCAGTAGACTGGAGCAAGGCTGAGCTTCCATGAGCCTTTCATGAAGGCTACTAACAAACAGGACTTAAAAACAAGAGGGGAGCAGGATACAAAACTACAGATGTATTTACAGCATGGCTAGACAGAGAATACTGAGATGACTGAAAGCTGTCAAGACAGTTTATGGCTGTCTGTTTCAGTTATACATTTTGGGCTAGGAATGTAGCTCAGAGAGAGTCACAGTGCCTGCCTGGCAAGCATGAGGCCAAGAGTTTGATTCCTGGTACCAAAAAAAAAAATTAATTACACCTTTAAAAATTCTGAATCTTATATAATTTTATTATTATCCATAAAACATTCACTGTATTTATAATAAAAATGCTTTGACTGTTTATAACTTTGCATATAAATGGAATATAAACATAGATCCTATATCCAAAACTTTAACTTGAAAATTTCTCCGCACAAATATTCACATTAAATCTCATAGGGGTTGTAATTATGTTGGTCTCTTAAATGACTCAGCTGAAGCTTTTCTTCTCCATCAAAAGGACATTCTTATTGGTTGGTCCTGGCTGCCTATATGTATTAGAGAAGGATCCGAGGTCAAGACCAGACACGCAGAAAAGAGGATGTGATGAATCAGTGTTAGACAAGAGATAAGAGGATGAAGGTGTTGCGTCAAACCTGGACAACCCTCTCATTCTCACAGAAGCACACTAGTATTTCCTGGTGTGGGAATAGTAATGCTGTGACCTCCTCACTCCTGCCAGTTTTGTTGCTAAACCAACTATCAATCATGTTGCACCAGAAATTACACATGTACTAGATTATCAGTTGTTTGAAGTCAAACGTATTTTAATCTCTGTATCCCACCAGCTAGTTTGGTGACCAGTTGTAAAAAATGTTTGTATCTTCTGGCTTTGTAAACCTGCAATGTTGTGTATTTACGCTAGTTGTTTGCTTGTCTCCTTTGCTTGTTGTTTTTACTATATATGTCATTTTCTTTTTTTGTTGTTGTTGTTGTAGTTTTTGTTTGTTTTGCTTTTCTTCGCTCAAATAAAATAAAAAAAAATGTTTGTTGACAAAACTAATATCTTAGAAAAATAAATCAGATTCCCAAAAAAATTATCGTCACTTTGATTATTTGGTTCATTTCTGTTCCTAGACCCTCAGAAATTCCATTTACTTATCTATATTTGGCTAACCATCACAATAAAGATACAGAAAAAGTACGTTTATACAAAGATCCTCCTCATTCTCCCCTTTTATATCTGGTCTATGGTCTATAACTCCTGGCAACCACCAATCTGTTTTCCTTCTCTGGTTTTGTCATTTCAGTAATGGTATTGGTAGAGTTTGGGTGTGGAATGTGCCCCAAGGTCCCATGTGCTGAACACTTGGTCCCCAGTTTGTAGCCCTTTTGATGGGTTTTGGAAACTTTTAGAGGTGAGGCCTACTCGAAGGTTTTCAAGTTATTAGAGGCATGACCTTGAAAAAATTGTGGAACTCTGCTCTCCTCCTCTTTTTCTTTTTTGTTTTTGGGCCATGAGGTGAACAGCTTTGCTCTTCCACACACTCCCCACTATGTGATACTTTGCCAGTCCTAAAAGCAGTGATGCCAATTGGTTACGGTCTAAAGTTTCTGAAACCACCTATCGTAGGCAGGGTTTGCAAGACAAACAATTAAATATAGGAAACAGGATTACTATAGGATTATTTCATAGTAATCATCCAAAGAGTCAAATACAAAAGAGTGCAGGAAGTCTGTCCACACCCTAGAGATTCAAAGAATCCAGTTGAAGGCCTGGATTCCATCGCAATGTCCTTCACGAGTCCAGCTGAAGACCTCAAGCCCATAGCAGTGTCCCCATGATTCCAACTGGAGGCCTAGAGCCCACAACAATGACTCATGCAAGTCTGTTTCATGGAACTTCTCTGGGAAGGCCCAAAGGTCAATGGTGGAAGCTAGAAAGTCTGTGCCAGCAGGCTGAGGAATCTGCACTGGAGCCAGGAAATGATAACTCAAGCTAAGGACCAGAGCTCCCGCAAAAAGTACAACAGTCATCCGCAGTGACAATGAGGTCTGAAGCAGCTTCAACAAGAAGTGCTGAGTGTTTATCAGGAAAGCCAGTGTGACATTCTTCTTCAGGAGAACCAACATCACCTCCTCTTCCTCTTCAGTTCTCCTTTTTATGTTGTTGGTAACAATCCTCAGGTGGGCCTCCCACACCCAGCACCAGGAGAATTTAGTTTAGCTGGCTATTACAAGTTGACCACCAGTTGTCAATCTACTATAATTCACCCCAGTCAACTTGATAACCAGACACATTTCCTTAAACCATAGTCTCTAGTGGTTGATTTATGAAAAGTTAACGTGTCTTGATCTATTCAGATTTACATTAATATAACAAATACATATATACAATTCTTATTGAACTCATTCCCATTCCAAAAGCAGAACATTCAAAGAGTGATCAAAATTCAAGATTAAAACCACAATACTTTGAATAATCAACCTCATTACAAACATATACCTAAAAACATTAAAATCAAATTAAAAGAACTATTACAATCACAGTACTCACTTCCCATTAACTTTTAACAACAGGGCATAGCAAAACTAAAAAATAGGGATCTTCTGCAATTTAAATATACTCTTCCCTTCAGACAAAGACTTCAGTTCATTTTTCCATTGTCCTGTTCCTTCTCAACAACCATATTCTCCTCTGTGTCATCCTTGCAATCCATAGCTCCACTGGAGCCATCCCATCAGGCCAAATGCTTTAAATCACTTTGCTGGCTCTTTGCTCTTAATTTCAAACACAGATCTGGCCAAAATTTCTCAATAATAACTATGCCATGGTTGCAACAGTAGACTATATTGAAATTTTTCTGCTACCCAGACAGTATCTCAAAACACAAGCAAAATTCAGAACAACTTCCTGCCAAAGCACAATATATTATCTGGGATCCAGCAGCCAATGCAGTCTTTCTCAGTAGAAGCATCCTGAGCTTCATCTTAACCAGCAACATTTCCATCAGTACTCTGATTTTCCAGGCCCTAGAGTCTCCAATATATTTTACAGCATATAGGGGTTGCCTCTAGGCCGGTCTCTCAAAATCTTTCCAAATCAATTTCCAAGGATTTTAAGCCACATGGCCAGACAATGTCACAGCAATGACCTCTTTCCCAGTACCAAAATCTGTATCAGTCAGGGTTTGACTAGAGAAACAGATATAACACAAGATAAGAAATTACAAGATTGTATAAGAAATTACAAGATTGGTTTACAAAGGTCAGCCACGGGGTTGGATGAGGCAGCATGCAGAGGGTGTCTGTACACTACAGACCAAAGGACTCAGTCCAAGGTCTGGAGCTCACTGCAGCGTTCTGTGCAAGTCCATATCAGGAGGCCGATGGGTCTGAGATGAAAGGCTGACAAGTCTATACCTGAAGGCTAAAGGATCCACAGCAGAAGCTGAAAAGTCTGCACTAGAAGCCAAGAGACAATGTCCAAACTGAAGGTGAAGACTGGAGCTCCTCTAAGGCATGGAAGCCCATCTGTCCTTCCTCATTTCCCTTTTACACCATCCAGGTGATGAGCCTAGGGTGTAGAATCCTGAGCCAATTTAGTTAAGCTTCTAAACTTCTCAAATTGACAGAATTAATCAACCACTACACCACCAGTCAAAATAGGTATTTTTTTCAGTATAAGTTGGTTATCGGCTATTTGTTAGGACAACAGAAAGTTGACTAACACAGGTACTGAAATGAAATCATTTGGAATGTGATCTGTAGAGACTGACCTTCTTCATTCAGCATAATACTTGAGACCCCTGACACTGGCCAGTGTATCAGTAGTTCATTCCTTGTATTCCTTGGTAGATACTCCGTGGTGTGGATGTTTGACTATTTACCTTTGGAAGAACATTTCGCTTAACTCCACCTTTTTGCTCTTATCAGCAAAGCTACTATCAGTAATCATTCACATGTAACACATTTTCATTTCTCTGAGATAAAAACTCAGGAGTGTAATTTCTGGGTTATACAATAGTGCTTAGGTTTTGTGTTTTGTTTTCAGTGCTGGTACCGTATTTCTTTCCCACCAACAATGTGTGAGAGATGCAGTTTTACACCTTTGTCAGCATTTGATAACTTCACTGTTTTTTTCTAAATTTTCGCTATTCTAATAGATGTCTACTGCTTTCTCATTCCTGATAGCTAACACTAATGAACATCTTTTCACGCATTTATTTGTCATCTCTCTGTCTTTGCTGAGCTATTTCTTCATGGTCTTTGCCCATTTTCTAATTAGTTTTTTTTTTTCTGTTGATTTTAGGGTCCTTTATAAATTCTACATATAGGTCTATCCTAGTTACTTTCTTTTTGCTGGGGCAAAATACCAGACACCTACAAGTTAAAGGGGTAAAGGTTTATTTTAGCTCAAAGCTCATAGAGGTCTCAGTCCATGGTTGGCTGGCGCCAAGGCAGGAGAGAACAGCAGAGGAAAAAGAGTTCATGGCAAGGCAGGCAGGAAGCAGCAGTGCTCAAGGGAGTAGGAGAGAGATACAGATCAATATATCTGTATCTGTGATGTAAATAGATATATAGATATCTCCAGGCCATGCCCACAGTGACTCACCTCTTCCCAATAGGCTTCACCTTCCAACATCACATCCAACCTCCATCTTCAACCGTATATCATCTTGAGTGTCTTTCTTTTCACGTACTATAACTACTGTAAGAGATGCTTCAGAACATACAAAATTACTTATAAGTTGGCTGCTATTGTGGCTTTTTAAACAACTACTCAACTTGGCATGGGGCGGAGCCCATAATCCCAGTACTCAGGAAGCTGAGGTAGGAGAAATACCACTAGTTTGAAGCCAGCTTGGGTTACATAGTGAATTCAAGGCCAGCCTGGATGATGTAGCAAGACCCTGTATTGGAAATCAATCAGTTAATTGTTTAATTAAAATAAAAAATAAAAAATATTTGAACAGAGGGCTAGGGGGTGTAACTCAGTAGTAGGGTACTTGCTTAGCATGCACAAGAACCTGGGTTCAATTCCTCGTAATGTACTGCACTGCAAAGATACATAAATAAATAAATGGTTAGAGAAAAATGCAGTTAAATATCTTTTACTAAAGCATGTGTATCTTATTTTCAAACAAGGAAATACTATGTAGTCACTGAAAATTAAATATGAATTTATGTATAAAAAGTCTAGGATCTTTTGATGGAGTAAAAACAAAGTGCACATTTAAAATTTTTGCACTTTTCTATTTTGAATTTTATTTATTTATTTTATTTATCTATTTATCTTTTGGTACTGGGGATCGAACTCACAACCTCACATCTGCCAGGCAGGTGCTTATACCACTGAGCTAAATTCCCAGCCCTATGTTTTTGAGACAGGATCTCACTATGCAGTTCAGGCTGGCCTTGAACTCACTTTGTAGCCCATGCTGGTCTTGAACTCACAGTGATCCTGCCTCAGCCTCCCGAGTGCTGGGATTAAAGTTGTGCACCACCACACCCAGCTTCTATTTTGAATTTTAAAAAGAACCTTAGAAATAAAAAAGTTATGCTTGAGCCAAAGAAATGAAAATATTTTAGTTTTTTAACAGCTATATTCTGGGGGTTATTTCATACTGTATATCTTACTGGATATTCACAATATTAGTTAAGACAAGCATTCTTCTGAATTAACTTCTCACCCAACAGTTTCTAGATATCACACAATTTATTATAAATTTTGTATTTCCAGATACAATTGCATTTTCCTGTTTAGAGCCATCTGTCTGAAAACAATTGTAATACAGCCTAGAATGTAAGATAAACAAATGAGACACTGTATAGAGAACTAAAACTTGCAAACCTCTGCTGGATAATTCCTCACAATTCATTTTCAGCAAACAGGTGCTTCTCCTTCTCCATTTACTCTACATACATAACAGAAAAACAACCTTAAAGTTTTCAATCACAAGGAGGGGTATGACATATGACTTTTCTACTTCAAAGGAATCTAATAATAGCACATGCATAGGAATAGAGCTCTCCATGCAGAGTAAACAAACACTTCTCTCTCCCTAGAGAGATCAGATGATCCTACTTATGTCAGATCTCTCCCAGAATTCCATTGTTGTCTCTCCAAACAGGCTTTAAGGAAAACCACTGAATCTGAGATCGGAGCTTGTCTCAAACGTGTTTCCTTTAAAAACATAGGGAAACAGGATTTTTGGCCCCAGGAGGTCAAGGTCAGCAATCCAACAGAATTGGTCCTTTTGAACTTCCTTTCTAAGAAACACATTATGTTATCTGATGAAAGTTCTTGCATTGAAAATTCTGTTATCACTCAGGCCATGATCAATTTTGTTCATTACACAATAAATGATTTCAGGAAGCACACTTATTAAAATCCACACAAGTCAATGTAATGACACAAAAATGCACATTTCCAGTATGAGCTGTGCAACTTCTATAAGGATGAGAATAGTACTATATTTTTTTATGTTTGTGCTGCACAAAGAACAATATAGTGCGCCCACACAGGAAGTAATTAATAATTATTTTTTAATGATTTGGTATATTTTAACAATTAAAGAAAAAGTTATGAAAGACACAGAACTAAGAATGCAAAACAATATATCTGTATAGAATACAAATACAACATTCAAACTGGACTCCTTGAAGGTGATATTGCTTCCAGAAATCTAAATTTATATGGAATTATTTGCAAATGTGGGCATTCCAAACAAACAAAATAGAAATGTATTTTTTACAAGGACTTTTTTAAAGCCACTATCCTGCATTCGTACAATACTGTTTGGGAATTTTTTAAAATTCCGAAAAATCGTATCACTTTAGTGTTACAGAATTTTCTATGTTATTGATATAGGAGAAATATAACACCTGATCTGTTAGATGTCAAGTATGCTGAGTTCATTGTTCCACATTGGTGAATGAAGTCACCAACCAAATGAAGAAAATAGAGTTTTATTGGCAATAAGAAGAGAAAAATAGCTCCTTGATTTCCAGAAGGGTTCCAAATGGGGTGGGCCTTTGTCAAGGGTATTTATACCGCAAAGTCGCAATGTAAGTACATGGATCAAACTACAATCAACCTGTGAGTGCAATCCCTGGTACCAATGAAACAAAAACAAAAAAAAATGTACAATCAACCTATAAGATCATAAGTATAGCCATTTAGCTAATATTGATCCAGTAGGAAAACGAGTCATGTACCAAGTGTACATGGAAAAGAACAAAGGCCTTTACGGGAAGGAATGGATCCAGATGTTCTGGTCACCCACCTCAGCTACTGATGTCTGTTTGGGCATACTGGACCAGGTAGTGCTAATTGCAATATAATCCTCAATTATTGTTTATTCCTTAAGGAGGCAGGTAGGTCTGGCTATTGATTTACCCTGAGGCCTGAGCTTCTTTAGATGCACTTCCAGCCACAATTCTAATGTCTTTATTTTTGTGCTGACTTCCTTGAGAGCACAGTCCATCTCTGACTGTTTGTCAATTTCTATCTAACTGAGCTGCCTATAATATTATTATTTTAAAATAAGAAAATTAAAGTGCAATTTGCTTAAAGATACTTGATGAATAAGCAACAAAGTTGGCCTGTGATTTAGCATTTGCCTGTAGAGGCAGGGCTATCTCACTTTTACCAAGGAATAAAGTCCACGAAGCTCCCATCTCATTAAAAATGGCTCTGAGTGGCTGTTTGCACAGGTCTTACACCCTAATCACTTCCAACTGTAGTTTGACTCACTTTCAACGTGAAATGTTATTGAGCTTTAGTTTAGTCACTAAGTTAGAAACACCAAAAGAAAGGAAAACACACCAAGTCTGGGAGATAGATATTTTTTCACACTGTCAGCTTTTCCTCCACATAACAGCCATGTTTTCAGTTGACATCGCCTCTTCCTGCTGGGAAGGAGAATGTTCAAGGAAAGTGACCGAAGCACGTTTCCTTTTGCTTTAAATCAAGTCATCGGAACTCATAAAGATTTCTCATCTACATCAGAAAATGAAAATTCCTTGGTATTGTTGCAATTCTAAGTTAGGAAGTAAGAGGCACTAAGTAACAGAATAGCTTTGTTTACATAAACTATCACAGTATCATGATTTGTCACTTAGGCTAAAACCTAAATTGGCACATTTTTATTTAATGTAAGGAAGAATCCAGTTTTTCCTTTTAAAGATTAATTTTAGTTTTGAGTCTAGTTAATAAAAGGGGCCTAGCCGGGCATGGTGGCGCATGCCTTTAATCCCAGCACTCGGGAGGCTGAGGTAGGCGGAGCGTTGGGAGTTCGAGGCTGGCTTGGGCTACAACGCGAGCACAAGGCCGGCCTGAGCTACATAGTGCGACCCTGCCTCAAAAAAAAAAAAAAAAAACAGGGCCGGGAGTTTGGCTCAGCAGCTTAAGCGCCTGTCTGGCAGGCGCGAGGCTGTGAGTTCGATCCCTGGTGCCGCAAAAAAATAAAAATAAAAAAAAATAAAAAATAAAAAAAATAAAAGGGGCCTGGACAATATCTACCATCAACATAAATAAGGAAACTATAATGAAATGAGAAATAATAATTGGCTACTGTGCTTCCTCAAGTCACTTTCCTTTCTAACCTTCCTTCTGTTTACTTGAAACAAACAGAAGACTGAATACAGAGCCACAGGTTGGCTTAAAGTGTCTTTGTGAAGCATGCAGGGTGTCTAATCAGTGGTGATACTAGGTGCCCTGAAATGTGAAGAGCCTGTGTCCCAGACTGAGAGACAGACAGGAAAGCAGGTGCTGTGAGACTATGGTAAATACACAGTAAGGGGAACAAGAAGATGTTTGAGACTTACATCATGGTCACTTCACGGCTTTTAATTCTCAACTCTCCAGACCACTGTCCTTGGGTTTTGAGAACTCCTATTCATCCTGTTATTCAACTCAGGTATCTCCTGGCCTTTTCTTTTTCTGGTACGAGAATGGAATCCAGAGCCTGGCATGTTCTCTCTAACCCTGAACTACATCACTAGCTCTTTCTGGCCACAGTTAACAGCCTTGTCTTTATATCGCTTGAGCATACTGCTTGTGGAGCTAGTGCAATACTGCTTTTAAGGATGGGATCTTGGGTGATCTGTCTCTTTATCCAAGTCACAAGCACAGTGCCTGGCACATAATACATCTTGAAGTAAAGAACAGGCATCCACAACTTGCCATTTTCCTCATGTGAGGCCCAGTCTCAGGCCCCTGTTTAGATTATTTTATTGGGTTTGGTGACAGGAACAACAATGATGGCTATGTCATGTACGATATCACCAATGGAAGACAGGATTTTTGAAACATCACTTAAAAGAATTTACCTATCGCCAAAAAGAATATGAGCTGGCAGAAGGTTTGTATGGCGACAGTCAACTGGCTTTAATAGGTACAACCCAAGTGGTAAGAAAGTCTTCGGTAGGAGGCTCTCCAAGGAGGTCTATATAAAGCCCTCTGCTTTTCTCAATGACAAGAGTGTGCTGTATTTATTCTTTAATTCATCTCCCTTCTTGTCAGAGCCTTTTTCTTGTCCTGGAGATGCAGCTCAGTAGTAGAGTGCTTACTTAAGAAGTACAAGACCATAGGTTCTACCCCCAGATATGGTATGAAGAAAGAAAAGAAAGAAAGGAAGGAAGAAAGGAAGAAAGAAAGGAAGGAAGAAAGGAAGGAAGGAAGAAAGGAAGGAAGGAAGGAAGGAAGGAAGGAAGGAAGGAAGGAAGGAAGGAAGACAAGGGAGAGAGAGAGAGGGAAGGAGGGGAGAGAGAAAAAAGAAAACAAGACAGTGTAGTATTTTAGATAGTATTTCAGGATTTGCAAGTTCTTAGTAAAGCATATTAAACCACAAGAGGAAAACAGCAATTTGGTTCAAATTTTAAAAATCAGTGTTACTAATTCTAGAACGAAAACCAAATTGTCTTACAAACTCAACTAAGACAACCTAAGAATCTAGCAGAGAGGTCTCCTTTATAAGAACTCAAGCCAATATATTGGAATGAGCATCTAGAAACTATACAAAGAATAGTTTAGGTAGTATTTGGGGAAGTAAAAGAAGATTCAAACAAATAGGAAATATGCATTATCTTTGGAAAGGAAAATTGTATCTTAAAAATTTTCAAGCAACTTCATTAAAGAATAATGGCCATACAATTAAATGCATAATTTAAATTGTACCATTTGATGTGTCTGAAATATGCACACTCTTAAGAAACTATCACCACTATTCAGATAATAAAAGTATCCATACAACACAAACATTTCTATGTACTTTTTCCCCCTTCTATTTCACTTTTCCTCTTATCCCCAAGAAACCACTGATCTGCTTTCTGCCACCATACATTAGTTTGTGACTTCTAACATCTTATACAATTAGAATCATATATTATATACTATTCTTTGGTCCAATTTATTGGTATTCATACATATAGTTGTATTTATCAGTAGTTTATTACTTTTTTATACCACTACATAAACATTGTAAGGAGAACATGTACTGCTTATTTCTCTGTTCCTGGCTTATTTCACTTAATACAATGTTTTCTCTTTCTATCCATGCTATTGAAAATGATAGAATTCTTCCCTCCCTCACTTCCTCCCTATTTTCCTCTATTCTTCCCTCCTTCCTCCTTTTTTCCTCCCTCTTTTTCTCCATTTGTCCCTTTCCCCTCCTTTTCTCCCTTCCTTCCTTCCTCTCTCTCTCTTTCTTCCTTTTTTTCTTTAGCTATACTAGGGATGGAACCCAGGAGTACTCTATCACTGGTCTATATCCTTAGCCCTTTTTACTTTTTATTTTGAGAGAGAATCTAATGAAGTTGCCCAAGTTGACCTTCAGTTTGTGATCCTCCTGCCTTAACCTCCTGCCTAGCTGGGATTGCAAGGTGAGCACCACCACCTCTGCAGAATTTCTTTTTTTATAAGGCTGAGTAATGTTCCATGGTCTATATATACACCACATTGTCTTTATTCACTGATCTGTTGATAAGACACTTATGCAAAATCTATGTCTTGAATATTGTGAATAATGCTGCCATGAGCATGAGAGTGCAGGCACCTTTCCATACACTGACTTCAAATCTTTTGTGTAAATACTCAGAAGTAGAATTACTGAATTGTATGATAATCCTATTTTGGGGTTTTTGAGGAACCTCCACACAGTTTTCTATAATAGTGACACCAACTTACATTCCCATCAATCATTTTTTAATTTTCATTTTCCTAAAGACTAATAACATTGAGTATCTTTCAATGTGCTTATTTGTCATCTATGTTCCCTTTGGCTAAGTGTCCAAATCTTTGTTCATTTCAAAAACATTGATTTTGTTGACTAATGAGAGCTCTTCATATATTCTCTATACAAACTCTTTATCAGCTATCTGTGTTGCAAAGATTATTTCCTAGTCTTCAGATTATCTTTTCATTTTTTAACAGTGTCATTTGAAGAGCAAAATTGTTAAGGATGTAAATCTATCAGTTTTCTTAAAAATGGATTGTATTATTGGGTTTGTATCTGAAAAATCTTTGATTCAAATCATTCAGCTTTTTCCATGCCTCCTCTAGAAGTCTTCTAGTTTTAAGTGTTACGTTTAGGTGTATGACCCATTTTATGTTAAGTTTTTTATGTATAATGTGAAATAAGTTCAAGTTTCATTTCTTTGTATATGGCCATCAAATTGTTCTAGCACTATTAGTTGAAAAAATTCCTTTGTTCATTTATCCAAAAATCAGATACACATCAAAAACATATACAGATATATATATATATATGATTATTCCTATATGTGCATTTCAGCTCCATTGATCATGTTCTTTTGATTAATGAAACTTGGTAGTATATCTTGAAATCAGATAGTGTTAATCTTCCAACCTTGTTCTTTTTTTTTTTGCAGCACCGGGGATCAAACTCACAGCCTCACACCTGCCAGACAGGCGCTTAAGCCACTGAGCCAAACTCCCGGCCCTAGTTTTTTGAGGTAGGGTCGCACTGTGTAGCTCAGGCCAGCCTTGCGCTCGCGTTGTAGCCCAGGCAGGACTCGAACTCACAACGCTCCACCTACCTCAGCCTCCTGAGTGCTGGGATTAAAGGTGTGCGCCACCACGCCCGGCTCCAACCTTGTTCTTTATCAGTGATAGATTCTCTTTTGCCACATGAATTTTAGAATGAACTTGTAAATTTCTAAAAAAGCATCATCCAGAGTTTTTATTGGGATTACATCAAACACATAGACCAATTTGTAACAATACAGCAACAGTAATAATATTGAAGCTTCCAGTCCATAAACAAGGTATGCCTCCCCATTCATTTGGTTTTTTATTTTCTCTCAGCAAAATTTTATAGTGTTCAGGACAAAGATCTTTTATATATTTTGTTAGACTTGTTCTCAAGTATGTCACATTTTTAATGCTATTGTAAATGATATTTTTTGAATGCAAATGTTTGTTATTTCTTTTCCAGCTTTTTTTTTTTTTTCTTTTTTTTTTGCGGCATTGAATTCACAGCCTCTCACCTGCCAGACAGGCGCTTACACCACTGAGCCAAACTCCCAGTCCTAGTTTTTTGAGGCAGGGTCGCACTATGTAGCTCAGGCCAGCCTTGCGCTTCCATCGTAGCCCAAGCGGGCCTCGAGCTCACAACGCTCCTCCTACCTCAGCCTCCCAAATGCTGGGATTAAAGGCGTGCGCCACCACGCCCGGCTCAGCTTTTTAAATATAGATTTCATTACCTGAAAAATTGCCACTTACTAGCTTTCAATTATTATGATAGATTTTCTACATAGATGA
>RJWM01027594.1:0-26650 GCA_004363535.1 Dasyprocta punctata | reverse complement strand
AGTAAAATGTACCTTTCAAGGTAACTCCAGTCTCATCTACTAAAACATTCATTATGCTTTCTCAAATCATTTTTCCATGCAATTTTTAAAATTTTAAAACTTTTTCTGACTTTTATTAGCATCTGCTTGCAGTACATAATGATTACATTCACTGTTTGGAATTGGCACATTTTAATTCTTTTTTCCCCTTCCCTCCAGCTCTCTTCATTTTTCCATCACCAGATTCATTTATTTACTTTTATAAAATCTTATAAAGTTAGTTATAATTTAAACAGATTAAAAACCAGACTAATATGCCAAAAAACATGCAAAACATAAAAGACGGTTGTACTGTTGAGTTGCAGTTTTAGATACATTGTTAGCTGTGAGTTACAATATCTTTTGCTTTCTCACTTTTTTCATATTATCTGTCTTTTATTTCATACTGTGTGTGTGTGTGTGTGTGTGTGTGTCTGTGTGAGCATGAGATTTTCATATGAGATAAATCATGTGATATTTAAGCTTGTATGTCTGAGTTACTTCAGTTAACATTATGATCTAGAGGTACATCTAGCTTCTTTTTCTTCCCTCGCAAAGTCTCTTTCTCTGTCTTAAAAATCCACTTTATTGACAGCTTTATGTGCAAAAAAAGTACATATTTCACATATATATTCTTATAATAACAAAGTACAACAATAATAGTAAAGAATGGAAGGAAACTTTAGTAGGTGAAAAAATATTAATGGTTTTGATGGTAGTGATAGGTCAACCATATTTTTAAACTTTATTTTTTTATTGGTACAAATGTGTCATGCACATTGATTGCATTCATCATAGAAAATTTGTACCCATATGTAGCATATCTTTTTCATTTTATGGAAATAAGGTAAAACAAAATTTCATAACAAGGCAGTAGGCGAATAACAGTAGTTAATACAATGCATATTATAATTTTTTAAGTAGTTATTCAGAGTAAAAGATATGGAAATTAAAATTTTCTCCAATTGATATTAATGTAACCTTCCCTTTCAATGAACTGAGAGGCACTAATAATATAACTGACTTGATTTCCTCCCCTTTTCCCTTTCATTTTTTCTCCTCTTCCCCAAATTAGTTCTCCTTGCCCTTTGAACAATTTCTTCCCATTTCACAATAACTGCTATACATTTTAGACCTTACTCACTCTTTCTGTTTCTCACACCAGGGAAACAATATGATGCTTACACATGTGAGACTGATTTATTTCACTTATGAGTATGGCCCCAAGTTGTATCCATTTGCCTAGAAAAGTCTCTCAAGTTTTTCCTTCTATATGGCTGAGTAGTAATCTATTGAAGCAAAAAAATCTTTTTTATGCTTTCTTCCATTGATGAGCATTTGGGTTGTTTCCAAGGTTTAGTGATTACAAATTGTGCAGCTATACACATATATCGCTGTGGTATGATGTTTTTAATTCTTCTGGAAAGATACCCAGAAGGGGAATAGCCAGGTCTAATGGAACCTCTAATCCTAGTTTTTTGAGGAATCTGCATACTGATTTCCTCAGGGTTGCACCAGTCTTCATTCCCAGCAACAGTGGAAAAGAGTTTGTTTCCCCAGCTGGGCCCACCAGCATTTGTTATTGGTTGATTTCTTGATAATAGCCATTCTTTCTGGAGTGAGATGGAATCTCGGTGTTGTTTTAATTTGCATTTCTTGAATGACCAGTGATGTGATGTTGAACATCTTTTGACATACTAGCCATTTGTATTTCTCCATCTGAGAAGTGTGTGTGTATTCACCTCAAGTGCCCATTGTTGGACTGGGTCTTTGAATTTTGGAGGTCTGATTTTTTTAATTCTTTAAATGTTGTAGATAGAAATCCTTTATCTGAGGGAGAGTTGACTAAAATTGTTTTCCACTTTGTGGGTTGTCTTTTGATTTTGTCGGTGATTCTTTTGATGTGCAAAAGCTTTTTAATGCTAGCAGCACAGTTCATAATAGCCAGATCTTGGAAAAAAACCTAAATGCTAAATTGTCAAGTTTCTATCATTCTGTTTTGTAAACCTATAATGTTACTGTTGTGCATTTCCTCTAGTCGTTTGTTTGTCTCTTTTGCTTTTTGTCCTTCTTATATGTGTCTTTTTTTCTCTTAAATAAAAAAATCACTTCATCTTCTTAGAAAAATATTTCCTTTGAGGTATGAATGATACAGAATATGTTTCACCCATTTTAAGTATCCATGTGAATGAGGTTTTAAAATCTGTAATGTAATTGCCAACACAATAAAACAGAAAATTTCTATCATTCAAAAATAGAAAGTTACTTATTTTATATAATAATATGAGGCAACATACCTCACTTGGGTATAGGACATTACTCTTCTTTATATCTATTTTAGTATGTTACATAATGTTGTATTTGTCATGGGGAGTTTGTTCATGTACATAACCCTTATTCTTCTTTGTCCTAACCGTTATGTCCCTCCCTACTTCTTTTGATCCTTAATCTCCTTCTCATTTGAAAAAGCTCTTGTCTTTAGTGAGTGTTCTGAAAAAGTCATTTACTCCTACTGACAATTGACTACTTTCTCTTCTCAAGCAGGTCTTGACACTCAAGATAATAACTGTTGGGGGTTCAGGTCATCACAGTGTAGAAGCAGCACTCAGTTTCCTCTTATGTACACATTGAAGTGAGTCAGTGTGTGACTATATGAGGGGTTGTGACACTGACCACAGGCCTGGAATATATCTTGAAAGGTATAGTGAACTGGTGAAATAGTGAAAGAATGAAAGCTAGAATAAAAAGGAAGTCCATCTCCCAGTTTAGCTGCTGCTCCCAGTGCATAAGATAGTATTGGAGAAAATATGTAAGAGAGCCCTAAGCGCTGATAAAGAATATAACAGCACCCTGAAGGGGAAAGTGTATTGCTTACTGGGGGAGTGACAATTGAGTTAATAATGTAATAATAATAATAATAATAATAATAATTTGCAGAAGTCTGAAAATTCAAAAAAGACATTAGAAAATGGAAATACATCACTTCTTAAGTTGGCTGAATTATGTTAAATGGACACAGTACTGAATTGTTCTATACATTCAGTGAATAAATACCAGCAATATATACTTCACATAAACAAGTCTTGAATTTCATTTGAATTCAGAAAATATTCTGTATTACCAAGGCAACCCACACTAAAATGAGCAATGCCAGATGCATCAAAACATCGGCTTTCAAGTGTACTATAAAGCTAGAGCAACAAATGATGAATGCTGTCTATCAATATAGAGCAATGAGGTGCAACAGGAAACAAAGAAACAAACCAGAGCACAAGTCATCTGGTTTTTGACATAGAGTCAAAAAACCCATGTTAAAAAATATAGTTTCATTAGGAAATAATGCTGGAGCACTAGAGATTGATATGCAGAAAATTAAAAGTTGATTCCTATATAGAATCCTCCTAAAATCAAAGCAAAATAGATCAAAGAATTTTGTATAAATCAGAAACACTGAAACTGTTAGAAGTAACATAGTGGAAACCCAGTAATTCATAGCTCAGTCAAAGTCTTTGGAGTGGGACTCCATCAGTGCAGGAAATAATATGAAAAAACAAGGAATAAGACTGCATCAAATTAAAAAGCTCTGCCTCACAAAGGAAACGAAAGTGTGCACACTCAACAGAACCTAACCAATGGAGGAAAACCTTTGCTAGCACTCTCTTGGTAGAGGATTGATATCCAGAATATATGAAGAACTTAAAAATTTAACCTCCATACAACAATGAACATGATAAAATATCAGGCAAGTTGTATTGAGACTTTGCAAGAGAAGAAGTTTAAATAACTAAAAAATGTGTAAAGTTGTTCAACCTCTCTTCCCATTAAGAAAATGCAAGCTAAAAGTATGCTGGGAGCCATCACAACCCAGTCACAATAGCTGTCATGAAGAATGCAAAAATGCAATGAATGTGATGGGAATGAGGAGAAAAGACCCTGCTACATTGTTGTTGAAGATGAAAATGACTACAACTACTATGCAAATTAGCACAGAGGTTCCACAAAAGACTAAACATGGAATCTCAGGTTTACCCAGGTTTATTGCTCTTGAGCAGAACCTTTCAAAAAGGACTGCATAGTATAGTGATACATAGTATAGGGATACATAGTGTAGGGTTACATAGTATAGGAATATATAATATAGGGATACATAGTATAGGGATATATAATATATGGATATATAGTATGGGGATACATAGTAGAGGGATATAGTATACAGAAACTTAGTATTGGGTTATATGGCATAGGGATACATAGTATAGGGATATATATTATAGAGTTATGTAGTATAGAGATGCATATCATAGGGATATATTGTATAGGGATATATATTATAGGGATATATAATATAAGGATACAGAGTATAGGGATACTAGTATAGGGATACATAGTATAGAGGTACATAATATAGGAACACATAGCATTTGGATACATAGCATAGGGATATGTAGTTAGGGATATATAGTATAGGGACACATAGTATTGGGATACATATTATAGGGATATATAGTACAGGGTTACATAGTTTAGGGATACATAGTGTAGGCATACCTACTATAGGGATACATAGTATAGGGATACATAGTATAGGGATATATAGCATAGGGATACATAGTGTAGTGATATATATTATAGAGAAACATAGAATAGGGATATATAGTATAGGACTATATTACAGGAATATGTAATATAGGGATACATAGTATAGGGATACATTTTATAGGGATTCATAGTATAGGGATATATCATATAGGGATACATAGTTTATGGATACATAGTATAGGGATACATAGCTTTGGGATACATAGCTTTGGGATACATAGTATAGGGATATATAATACAGGGTTATATATTATAGGAATGCATACTATTGGGGTACATAGTATAGGGATATATAGTATAGAGATATATCATATAGGGATACATATTATATGGATAAATAGTATAGGGATACATAGCTTTGGGATACATAGTATAGGGATATATAGTAACAGGATATATAATATAGGGATACATAGTATAGGGATACATAGTATAAGAATATATAGCATAGGAATGCATAAATAGGGATACATAGTATGGGGTTACATAGTATAGGTTATATCATATAGGGATACATATTATAGGGATATATCATATAGGGATATATAATATAGGGATATATAGTATAGGGATACATAGTATAGGGATATATAGTATAGGGTTATATAGTATAGGGATGTATAGAATTAGGGTACATAGTATAGGGATATAGAGCACAGGGTTACATAGTATATGGATATATGGTATAGGGCTGTGTAGTATAGGGATACGTAGTATAGTGGTATGTCGTATAGGGATGACCATAAACCCTGACATATCTATAGCAACACCATTCATGGTAGCTGAGCTGTGAAGACAGAGTAGCTGCTCATCAGTGGACATACAGATAAAAATAAATGCAGTGAATAAGCACCGTGGAATTGTGACAAGCAAGAAAATAAAAAAATCTCGTCATTTTCAGAAAAGTGTATTGGCCTAGAAACAATGAGGTGGTATTTGCAAGACTCAGAAAATTAAAGACCAGAATTTCTGTTGCATGAGAAATGTAAATAATACATAAATGGATAAACAGAAAAGTAAAATAAATGAGATATAATAGTTAACCAGGAGATAGACATCTGAAGATGGCAAAGGAGAGAAATAGGATATGGAGGACAGGTAGGTGGACAAAAGGTAGGAATAGGTATGTTAAATTCATGTAGCAAATTCTTGTGAAGCACCCACTAGGACCCAACATTAAGATGAACTGAAAATATCTTGGCAGGATCAAAAACAGAAGGCAGGACAGAGGGCCTAACTGAAGGAAAGGTCAATTTATTTGCCATGACACGTGCCTGCTCTCTGACCCAGTAGAGAACAGATAGATAGGGTATGGCTTGCAGAGGACACAGAAAGCACTTTCGGACATTTTCAACAGTGCCCTTCCACCAGATCTTACTGCAAGCTCCTTACTGGACTTCTGGTTCCTTTCAGGCAAAGGGACCCTATTACATGTTTTTGCTCACAGTACTGGGGACAGCATTTGTATTACATCTCCTTCTGACTGCCACTATCCCAGTGGTGAATGGATGTTGAAAGTCTTCCTTGGTTTTTCAGGTTGCCCAGGGAATAAGTAGTATTTCCCACTTCTGCTGGTAGAGTCTACCATTTATTCGTAGTGCCATCACCTGTACTTTGTTCGCCAGTGCCTTTTGAGGGTGTGCTGATGGATGAGGCATGGCCCTCCCTGCAGGAACCCACTTCAGTGAGTCACTTTAATGTGTCCCTTTCTACTTGTATTTTGTCCTTATCTATGGCGTCTTCATATATTCTTTGTTGGATTAGAAGAAAGGTGACCAGAAGTGAGGTTCTCAAAGATCAATAAAATCTGCAGGAAGAGACAAATGTGCTCCCTTCCTCAGGCAAACAGAGACAGGGCTCTGTCAGCACTCAGCTCTCTCGTCCTCCTGAACTCCTACACTGCAGAGGCAAACCCAGCAGTGAAATTTTTCAAGATGACCAAAGCATGTGCTTTCACCTAGGATGACCATAAACCCTGACAGGCCTGCCTGAACTGCCCAGAGTATACACAAGTTTGAACACAGAAGGTTGGGTGCAGAATAAAGCTCTATATCAGCTGCCCAGTGATTGCTTTTGTGAGCTGTGTCAGATGCACAGTGCTGTCAGCTCCAGGAGAGCAGAGGCCTGAGCTCACTGCTCACTGCTGCATCCTGGGCCTGGTGCTCTGCCTGGCCCTGGACACTCACCACTTGGAATGTTGAGCACACGCTGTCCACCACAGACACTGAAAGCAAGGTGCATGTTGTCACTGTTTGAAATCAACACTGTTGGGGTCTATGTGTAGCAACAGACATCTGAAGCCCTAACTCCTGTCCTGGGCTCCTGCAGTCAGAGCCCTGGATTCAGTTCTCTGTGGGGCGGCAAGGTATCCTGTGGGATCTTCTTCAGCCTATGCTGTCCTTTCCTGCTCTGACCTAAGACAAATTCAAAGGAAAGTTGGGACAGAGAAGTCAAAAGGAGAGCAGTGTGGGTGACTGTGAAAACATATACAGAAGAAGGGTTCTGATTTACTCTTTAAATCACTTATTTTTATGTTGTCCACCAAGACTTACGATGCAGGCAATAGAAGGCTGATGTGTGAAAAGTTGCAACGGTGACGGTGGAACCCTGGTGAGGGCTGCATGATGACCTTCTGCAGTGCACTACACATGCTGTAACTTTCACTCATATTTATTTTTGACTTCCCCTTTCAAGGCCTGTGACTTTGTAGTGTGCAATTACAGCAAGCACAATTGTGAAATGTAAAGTACACACACGTTCAAGGTTTCTGAAGAATGATTTACTGCTCTGTAGGGCTACACAATCAGAGATTATTAGGGGCCACAGAAGTGAGTACTGATCCAGGAGCTCTGGAGCCACAGAAAGGACATTACGTCATCCAGGAGAGAATGGCACAGGCCTTTCTTGGATTCTTGCGCTTCACCACAGAGTAGGTGCACTTCTTAGGCTGAAAGAGGATACGACACTTCTCTGTGTCATAATCCACAGGCACAACAGCTCTGTCATGGTGAAAGACCAAGACTTCTTAAAAGGATGTAACTTCAACCCACACCATCCAGCTGCCCAGTTTCATGGGGTCCTGTTCATTAATCTACAGCACCCCTTGGCTAGGATTCCAAGAACTGGGCTTCAGATTTCTGGAACTGCGTGTCCAACAGAGTCACATAGGCCGTCCTTCACACCAGCACCAACTCCACCCTCCCTGCACAGAACACAGGACCTTCTGTCAGTACCACAGCAGGTCTCCCCAGTGCGGGGCAAGGGAGGTCTCGCCAGCCTGGCCCTTTGTACCCTTCCTGTCCAGAAAGTAGCCATCACTGCTGTTGCTGCAATGTGGGAAGGAAGGGCTGTCCCTGAACAGCTTGGTGACCTGCAGCCAGAGGAGTGAACTCTACCAACAGGAGCAAGGGGCCTCTCAGGAGATAATGTTCAGATTTGGGCCACATTTTGAGGACCATTCACTGTGCACTGAGTGGTACATAGGTTAGGGGTCACTGCTCCTAAGAAGTTCATCTCATGGTAGTGGATTTTAACTGTCCTTAGAGGACAGGGGCAGCCGGCACCAGGGCCCTTCAAGAGAATGTTTCCCTCCATAAGGTGACCTTGGATTTGTATTTTAACGAAGGAGGATGTTTCATTCCTTTATGGAGCTGTCCTAGGCAATTTTGCTACTCCACAGTCACTGCTGAGCCCCTGGACTATGGGATTCTTAGCAGTTAAAGTTCAATGGGAGGGGGCAGACATCTGCTCCCAGGAAGTAAGACATCAGACAGTGACTCAGGGGACCAGGTACAGCAGACACCTTCGAATCATCACCTCGTGAACTGCAGCAGCTGCGGTCATGCTCTGGGTTCTCTGCTTCTCATTGCACCAACTCTGCTATGGTTAAATCGAATTGCAAAATACTTTGATGAGGTGTGATGTGTTCATATTATAGTTATACACTGAAGTGGATAAATTTGACCACAAAATGGCATTAAAATATTTCATATCGATGACTGCATGAAAAAAAGTATGCAAAGAAGAAAAATTATTATAAAATATTGAAGGTTATTATTTTGAGGCAGTGAAATTATGAGTGTCATGCAGTTGTAATTCTGAATAATTTCATAACTAATATGTTTTTATGTACAAATATGACACATGTCATTTGAAAGTTAAACCTTTAAAACTTGAGTGCAGTTCGGGTTTTGCAATGTGGCAGTGGAAAACACCACCACAGATCCTCAAGAGTTAGCCCCGTAGTCCCATATGGCCCTGAAATCTCAGTCCCAGTACTGAGCCCCAAAGGATGGAAAACAGAGACACAAATTTGTTTGTATGTTCCAGCAGTGTTACTCAGTGTAGAAAAATAAAAAGAGCTGGCATCAAAGGTGTCTCTGCAGTTGAATGCACTATCCAAGTGTGGGGTGGCAGTGTCTTTGAATGTAGCTAAGTGTGATGGAACAAAATTGCAACATGCAGAAATAGGGTTGGACTTTGGCCAGATTCCCAGTGAAATAAGCCCACACAGCAGACAAGCATCATGGGTTCCACTAACGTGAATGATGTGGAATAGGTAAAGTCACCTATACAGAAAGAGGAGTTTAGAGGGTCGCAGAGGTTGGCAAAAGTGAGGAGTGAAAATTACAGTTTAAATGGTTCACAGTTTGGCTTTGCTGTCATTAAAACCACCTAGAAAAAGCCTGACATGTTGCTGAAGGCTTGTTATTCCCACTACTTGGGAAGGGGATTTAAAAGAATTTCAACCTCAAGATCAAAATCAGGAGATCCATTGCAGAAAGAAATAACACAAAAGAATCCAGTACTCTAAAAAATTGGAAAGTAATGGTGGTTTAAAAATATTGTGAATTGATTCAATATCATTCAACTGTGCAATTAAAAAATGATTAAAAGATTATATTACTATATGTAATATATGGTTTAATATTGACATAATTTTGCAAGTTGTTTTTTGTATATGAAGATAGATAATTCTGCCATTTGTGTGCAGAAGAAAATTCCTTGGCAAAGCCAAGGATAAAGTTTTAATTCTGCCCACATGGCTGGGAGGAGCATGGGAGGAGACACAGCTGGGAGAGACTCAGCAGGGAAATCACAAACCTCACGTGGTCAGATGTTCAGAGGCGAGGTTGGGTAAAATGGACCCTGTGGCTCCCTCACTGCAATCTGAACAATGGGCCTGGACAAGGCTGCGTGTGGGCACAGCAAAGGCCAGAACACCCACCTGCCCTGCCCAGGGAGCCTTGGCCTGGACCTACAGACACTGATGATATGACTACCTGGGCAGTGTCCTGCTGAGGCGCCATGTTCCAAATATTGCCCCAAGGAACCTGAGGCAAATGGGTACTATGCTGCACCCAAAATAAAAATGAAAAAATGAAGAGAAAGGAGATAGAATGAGAAGTGATTCAGTTCTTGCCAAGCAGGAACCGGTTCTAATTTAGAGACAAATGAACACATGTCCCAAGATAGAGCAATATGTCACTTGGGGCAGGAAACTTGCCAGAAGGGAGGAAAAGAACACCTGGGACCCTAACCATGTCTGAATTATTTTCCTGTCCCATACTTGGGACCTCAGGCCAGGCCCAGAGAAGCTGCTGTGTTCTTCCTGGGTGAATGGATACCTGCAGAATCTCAGTTCTCACATTCACCTGATAATGCCTAGCTCACAGGGAGCAAAGTGGGGCCCAGAGAACCTGAGGAACTTTCCCTGGGACACACAGGGAGTATTACAAGGAAAAGCAAACCCAGACTCAGGTAACTGTGACTCCAGCATCAAGTGTCTTTTGCTGCACTCCTAAGGTCAGCCCATATTCTTCTGTACCCAAAACCCTGGGAAGCACAGAGAAGGGTCCTGTGGACATGCTGGGATGACCCTGCACTGAAGGGCAGAAGGTAGTCTGAATAGAAAAAAGGATGACTCTCTGGTGAGGAAGGAATCTTCAATCAGCCCGGATGCAGGCCAGGAATATAACCACACTTCCACTGTGTACGCTGCAAAGACACAGTGGAATACCCAGAACCTGGAAACCATGATGCAGCTGTAAAAGGCCACTGCATTGCCTGGGAGGCTCCTCTAGACACCAGCCTCAGTCTGGCCATCAGACTTTCCTCCTTTGTCACCAACTATTACCAATCAAGTCTCTCAATCGCTGTAGGCAAAATGTTTGAGTTACTTCCACTCCCATAATACCAGGTTGTTCTCATTAAGTCAGCTGCTCACTGTTCTATTTAGTGGAGTAGGATAAGACACTGAGTCTCCTGGAGGAATTCAAATTTGGAGGCAAAGTTGGGAATTGCTACTTTACACCAATTCTGGTAGCAAAATTTCTTTTTGGGTGAGGGCGAAGCTCAGTTTTAGTTCACTTTCCCAGCATGCATTAGTGCCTGTGTTCTTTCACAAAACAAAACAACAAAACAAAGCAAAACAGAACAAAACAGAACAGAACAAAACAAAACACAAAATACTACTCTTTGTTTTGCATGACGTTATAAACTAAGCACTGGGTATGCACGGGATAGCAGCTATCTATCTATGCTCTATCTTGTCTAAGCCTACACTATTGGCTTCCATAGAATTCCAGTCCAGAACTTCTGCAGCAATCATGCTTGCCTTGAATTCAACTTGTGCCTCAAGGAACACAGAGCATACATGGTAATGCACACTGCGGACCATTCCTGACACCTCTGTGCTCATCTTTCAACCTGTGCTCACTGTACTCTTGTATTGTAAAGACAAGGATACAGTAACTTTAAGGCCAAATTGGAAAACCCAGGTTGTTAGGTACACTTTCCTTGTGTACCTATGTGAATTTGGGTATTTCTGAATGAAGTTGCTGAACACATTTGAAAAATAGCTAAAGAAAATGGAGCAAGAAAAGAGTCGTTTTATGGACTGGATCAACAAAAAATGGTCCATCCATACAGTGAAGTACTAAGTAACTTGAAAAGTAAGGATATTCCAACATACTGCAGAATGGATAAATACTAAGGACACCATACAAAGTTTAGTTAACTATCCTCAAAATGTTAAATGCTGTGTTGTTATCTGAGACTGTTCGAGAAATAACCCTTGTAGATCTAGACAGGACAATTGGGGTGGCCATGGGTTTGGGAAAGGGAAGGGCAGTGATGGTTGAAAGGGTGCTGAGTTTCAGTTGTGCAAGTGAAATGAATCTGGGAGTTTAGTGGTGAATGTTTCAGAATAGTATAAATGTACCTAATGGAAATGAAGTGTAGAAAACACACATAGAAACTAACTCCCTACTACACACTAGGGCCCATGGGTGATGAAAGATGTGAATCAAAGCTCATGAAGTGCAATAAGTTTGCCCTCTGATAGAAGTGTAGGTTGTAACAGTTGGGCTATTTGGAAACGAATTTTGGAGGAATAGTTGAGAATTTTGTGAATCTAAACTCATTTTTTTCTCTAACTCTGAATCTGTGTTATAAAATTTTATCTGCATGAAATAATGAGAAGCATGAGGTATTGATCAATGAAGAATCCACTCTTGACAGAAACCCAGGTCCATCTTGGTCACTATAGTCTGAGGCTCACATTTTGCAGCATTGCATTCCATTGTCATTGCAAAAACACTCCTCACAGTGTTCTGTCTTCCAACGCGTGTTCACCGCGTGTATGGTTCCACCAAGATCCTTGCATACTGAAACAGCACAAAGCACACTGTCAGTGGAGTCCCAAACCACATGATAGGTAAAAAGTTTGTCAGAAAATTTAAGCCTGCCCCTGCCATGTGACCATTAGAAATTTTCCAGTTGCCTAAGGACGTACCATGTGTTCTTGCATAGCTAAATTTTAACACTGTGCATTCCATGTCGTGAATAACATTTTCCTATGCCAAGTTTAACTCTAAAGATTGTATTTTCAGGCAGACATTTAGCACATGAGTAATGCTTCCTCTTTAATGTTATTGCAGTCGCAAGACACTTATTTTCTTGCATTAGTCGGCTTGAGTATCTCTGAAAAAATATTTCACTTCTGTTCCTGTTTTTCTTTGAGTCAGAGTCCCTCAGTCCTTTGTGTGACTGTAAATATCTTGGGGACTAAAAAACAACATATGAAAGATCTCAAGCTCAGAATGAACAAAACCCTTGTTTTAATCCACAGCACTCAGAGAAACAAACACAAGCAATGCTAAGCAAATGAATATGCTTGTGCCCATGCTCCCCCACTTCGGGAACTATGAGATTCATATCTCTTGTTGTGGACACATTAGATCACGTGTTTACAACACTAGAACAATCCTCGAGTGATGCCAGTGTTCAACCACGGCTTAGACCTGCTGATGAGAGCCCTGAGGCCCACATGTGTTTGCAGGACTCACACACTCAGCATCACCTGTCTGCTCTGGAAACCGCATTCTCATACCTGCCCCAGTTTCCCTGAATCAGCACGTTCAGTTTAATACCTCTCCTGGGCTTGTGAAGCACCTCATCCTATGAATACCTCTTTGGATACCAAAAGTGGTTTTTAACCCTAATTGCTTGTGGAAGTCAATCAAGTAGTTTCTGAATATGTAGCTCTGAATTCAGGGATTCTGCTTCACCATATCCTTGTAGGATCTTGAGAATTCATACATTTCAAAAGTTTACTAGGCGATTCTCAGCGAGACAGAACTGAGAATGTTTGTTGCATATGCAGGCCAATGTGGTGACCATTGTTTGCCTCCATTTCTCTCACTCACTGCCCCACCTTTCAGGTAGATTTAATCACATTTACCTGACAGCAGGTCCTACCTACCAGGCTCCAGTAACATAATGTGTACTAAAATCAGGACTTACCAGGTGGGGAACTGGCATCGCCTTCTTCTGTGGGAATGAAATAACAATGAGCACTGCATGAAGTCATGAAGGTGGCCAGGACCAGGAGGCCTCCCAGGAGAGCTTTCTGTAATGTAGGGAAAGTCATGGCAGACAATGAGTGGACTAGGACTATCATCCTGGACTGAGAGTCACATGCAGGACTCCCTGCAGGACATGGCAAGTGGATCTGAGAGTGGATCTTGTTTTCTCAGGTGACCCAGTCAGGGAACGAGATCTACACTCACTGAGAAAACAATTGTTGGAATTAAACCTGTGTCCAGGATCTCAAAGCTGTAATGAGATTGTGCTTTCTTATTGCAGTGGAATCTTGGGAAACCCTTGTAGATGTGTTGTATATTTTAAGCTGTGCTTTTTCGAGTATATAGAATACAAAAGATAGAAATGAGACAGGTTTTGAGTGGTTTTGTAAATAAGGCAATGTGTACAAGGACACAGCACAAAGAAAATCCAGTTGGAGGCTGGTGGAACCCAGTAGGCCAGATAAATGACGATGAAGACAGTATAGGGCAGGTTGAAAAAGGGACCTGCTGCTGGGGACTTCAATTTGCATATGATAAATGCCTTCTTGTATTTATTTATTTATTTTTAATTTATTTTTTGTGGTTCTGCACTCTCTCCCAGTCCAGACAAGGGCAGGTGTGATAAGCATGTTAACGAAGATGTTAATTCAGGTGGAAATTCGTATGATGAGGGACATACACTTGAAAGAAATATCTTTTAAAATGAGTGAGGTACAGAAGCAAACCTCAGTGTGTAATTCAGGGAATATTTAGAAATAAGATGGTTTGAGGCATGTCCTTCTGGAAGATGCTTGAAGTTAATGAAGTGATGCTATAACGTAAGACACCATGGATGTAGGTGTAGAGAGAGGGATGCAGGGGATAAAATAGAAACCCAGAGAGTGTCCATTAATAAATATGGATGAATCACCTGTAAAACAAACATGCTGTTTGAGATCATGGAAACTCATCTGTAGAAAGTGGTTGTTAAATAGTGATTGTGGAGCATATGGAGAGCAATTTGGAGAAGAACCAGAGTAAATTTCCTTTTGCTTCACCACGAATAAAATTCTTCAATGTACTTCTCCATGTTGGGAGGTCCCCTCTTTTTGGAGTACTCATCCCCCTTGGAACTGCAACCAGATCACTGTTCTCCTGCTTCCCTGCAATTCCAGGCCATTCTTAGATCACACAGATCTGCACTAGGGCAAAAACGGTTCAAGACAATGACAGTTGAATCTGCTCCTCCTTACCTCTGATCTCACTTGTCCTTTATCACAAATGTCAGGCTTGTGCTATTTCAAGTACATAACAGTACAAGCAGGTTCCATGGAGCAGTGTGGTCACAACTGGAGAAGAAAATGTGTGGGGCAGGTGGTGCATCTGGGTCATGTGATTGCTGTGTCCAATGAAGGGCTCTGAGGCAGGTGAGTGGCTTGTTTACTCTCCAGGGTTTTTTCTCCAATGATGGAAATTGTGCCACTGACTGACACATGCTTTCTAGTCCTCTGTGCCACATGCCACATGCCACAGGTTTTACAGAACATAGGGTGTGACATGGGAAGACCAATATTGTAGTAATAAATGAAATAGAAATCAGTAACACAGGAAAGTTTACCCGTGTTGCAACAAATGTCCATATGTAAATAAATTGGAACCACATTGGAAGTTAAGAATAATCCTGTCATTGACCATACTCACAGGGAAACTGAGGCATGTATAAGAAGTGTTGTTCACAAGAATCATTTATCAGAAAGAGCTCATGGAGAGCAATCCATCCATCCATCCATCCATCCATCCATTCATTCATTCATGTGAACATCCTCACACCATTTATAACATTTGTGCCCATATCTGCACTTCTGAGACTTGAGCCAAAGAGGGAGGGAGAGAGGCAAAGAGCAACTTCAGTGTTGGCTAATCAATGCAGCGGGAAAGTGAGAACCCACAAATAGCTCAGCTTGCAGCTGAGTGAGAATATGGGAACTCAGAAAAGAAACCAGTAGGCTGGCAATTCAGAAGGAAAAATGACATAATCCAAGGATCACTGGATTTATTTCAGTGGCTTGAAACCAGGTGTAAATCATCCTAGGTGCAGGGACAGCTGTGATAGAGACAGTGATGGTTAGATACAGACTGCAGTGTTTGGGCCAAGTTTGAGGAAGGCATTTTGGGGTATTTTGTTGTGAATAGAACAACTTCAAACTCTTTTGCTTATTTTGTACATTTTATCCAACGAAATACATTAGCTTCACAGTTATACAGGAATAAATTAATGATTTAAAGTATAAACAGAATCAAAGATCCCTACAGGTAGCAACATCAGGACTTGAGTTGCAGTTGCTTTTTGTGTCTTACTGCCCATTTTTCTTACCTCAAAACTACTGGAAACCTACAAGTTTCTTTCCTCCAATACAGCCCCTAGACAGAATTCTGTTCTTTGAATAGAGGAGGAGGCTTCCAGTTCCTGTGATTATCTGAGCATCAGATGGTCTCTTTTCATTGAGTCATAGAGCAAGGACATCAGAGAAGAGCCTGTGTCCAGGGACATTGCGTTTGGACCTCGTCTCTTAGACAGGTCCACGGGAAAGTTGACCAAACCAGTACCTCTTTGACACTCAGGTGCATGCCTGGGGCAGCTTGGTAAACACAGAGCTGCAAATTTATTCTTCAGTAGATCTATGAGCTCAGAACCCATGTCCCTAGTCATGCTGTTGATGCTTACATCCAAGGATTCCCCTGAGCATAGATACCTCCCATTCTTACACACACTTGTACCCTTCTTGACTTTTTGCTGCATCCTGAACACCTGATCCCTAAAGTGTGGTTCCCAGGATAGTGGAGCAAGTGGAGTATTTTTTAGGGTTTCCCCATAGCCCTATCTTTACCTCAGAGTAGTTAATTCATTGTATCTATGGTAGAGTCAGGGTCAGTGTCTTTCAAACACCCTCCCCCACTGACCCTACCAGACAGTCATGTTTGTGAGTCCCTGACCCAGAGAGACACCTGGTTTCCCAGCTCTCCCAGGTTTGAGATTCAAATCAGGTGGCAGCTGTTTGCCCTTCATTTCAGTTTCTGTAGAAGACCACCTGGATGGCTTTCCTTGAATAAAGAGCAATTACCTCCACTTTGGCTAAACCTCACCATGTCTCCATGTTCTGATATGTACAGAGCTGGCTAAGTTATTTCCTTTCCCCTTCAATTTGCTCTAAGCAATGAAGACAGGGTTTGGGTGAGGTGCTGATGTGTAATGTGTAATCTTGTGTTTTTTTTTTTTTTTTTTTTTTTTTTTTTTTTTTTTTTTTGTCGGTACCAGAGATCAAACTCACAACCTCGTGCCTGCCAAGCAGGCGCTTAAGCCACTGAGCCAAACTCCCAGAACTATTTTTTTCAAGGCAGGGTCGCACTATGTAGTTCAGGCGGGCCTTGCTCATGTTGTAGCCCAAGCCAGCCTTGAACTCATAAAGCTCCACCTACTTCAGCCTCCGGAGTGCTGGGATTAAAGGAGTGCATCACCATGTGCAGTTTGATGTGTAATCTTTGAAGCCAGCTGACAATTGCTGTTTCCCCATCTCAGTCTCTCTCTAAATGTTTGAGCCCAGTGGGATGCAGAGCCAAAACTCTAGTGCTGTCCACTGGGTATAAGCCTTGAGATAAAAAACTATGACTTCTCAGGGCACAAAGGTTTACACATCAGAGCTGAGGCACCACTCCCTAAACATTAATTGCTACCTCAGTTGTGTTATGCAAACTGGTCTTTCTGCATACCCTTCTCTCTGCATGTTGCAGAGTTGCTTAGTGGCCTCCTAGCTAGCCCAGATCACTGTACTCACATAATTCCCACCATTCTCACAGTCACTCATCCTCTAGCCACTCCCTTCTTCATAAATTAATAAAATCTTTGTTAGGCCCTGTGTTGAAGCGTTCATTTTGTGAATGCTCTCTGGACCGGACTCAGAACCCCTTGGCTGCCCTTTTCTGTAATTTTGTCTAAGTGTCTTTTTTTCTCACCATGGGTTGCACTGGAGGTAGTACATTGGAATTAATTCTCTAGAATTCCAGTAATGTTTCCATGGGATTATAAATATAAACTTCCTACCACAGCAAGGATGGAAAAAGAGACATAAATTTGGCACTCAGTGTGGCTGAAATGCATGACCTTCACATCACAATGACTGCTATTCAGGTGCTGACAACCCACTGGACCTTGAGTGCAATATTTTAAGTTAAGTGGAACCTTTTACTACTTAGTGTGCTCAGACACCAGTAGCAGGTAGGAGTCTTTTGTCAAAGGTAACAATGAGGCAAATATATTACTTATTTGCATAAGAAAAGATTTCAGCCTACTGACTATAAAGCTCTAAATTGACCCGGACATTAATGTGTCATCTAAGCAAGTTTTTGACTACTCCATCAGATAGCTAGATTCTTTACTTCCTTTCTCCAATGAGAGTTTGTGATAACATAGGTAAAACTTTCATGAAGCTAAAACCCAAAATAAAATAATCCATCAAAAATATAGCCAAATTTAACCTAGTGATGCTAGCCCTCAGGTTCTTGCAAATTACCTTAAGAAAAAACAAAGTACAGAACCAAATTTCCATCACAAAACACTCTACCTGTGCTGACAAAATAGCGAATAATTCAGTTTATACAGAAAAGAGCTCTGACCTGCTCGGCCAGGAGTAAGGCCCTGGCATCATAAATTGGGAGTGCTCTCTGGCTAGCCCCATGCTCCAGAGGTTCTGAATTCCTCCCAGCCAGACACAAGGTCCTGGAGGTGGCACACTCTGGGGGCATACTCCACTTAGCTGCCTGGGACCCAGGTTCTGAACCCCACCCAGCCAGGTGTAAGGCCCTGGTGCCACAATCTGGGAGTGCACCCCTGCTAGCTGCCTGAATCATGGAATTTCTGAACTCCACCCACCCAGGCACTAGGCCCCTGTGGCACAGTGGAGGTATATCCCTGCTAGCAACCTGGGTCCTGGAGGCTCTGAACTCCACCCAGCTAGGGGCAAAGCCCCAGTGCCACACCCCAGGGGTGCGTTCCTGCTAGCCACCTAGATTCTGGAGGTTCTGAACTCCACTCAGCCAGGTTCTAGGCCCTGGAGACAGAGTCCAGGGCTGTGCCCCTGCTAGCAGCAGGGAGAGTACAAGCTCTGCCCAGCCCAGTGTCCCACAGCAACCCAGCACAGTATGTCAGGGGAACATGCGGCCAGCTTTACAGGCCACAGAGCACAAGCCATAGTTTGGGGGTGTGCCCTGAATAGCCATGGGCATATTGGAGGATTGAAGCTCTACCCAGCTCAGCGTTCCAGTGCAATCCATTGGGAGGCTGCCTGGCAAGACACATAGGTGCCAGGGGAAAATGATAAAATGAAAAAGCAAGATGCAGTCTCAGTCCTCCTGCCCACGGAGAACAAACCCAACGGACACTGAAATGGAAGACTCTAGAAATCACAAAACTGAACTTTCTGAAATGATAGCAACCAAAGTAAAGAAACAACTCTATGAAACTATAGAGGAAGTCAGATCAGAAATAATCTCTCAGGTAAAAAGGGAAATGACAAACATCATCAAAGAAATGCTGTGTGTATGTAAAGAAGATGTAGATAAACAAATAGAGGGGCATAAGAAAATGATGGAAACTTTGAATGAACAATATAAGACAGAATTAGAATGCATGAAACAGATCCAATGGGATATTCAGGAAATTAAAAATTCCACTGAAAGCTGGCAAAACTGCTCGAATGAAGCTGAAGATAGACTCTCAGACCTTGAAGACAGCATGGAAGTTTACGATCACAAAAGAAAAGATCTCTTAAAAATAGCAAGAAATTAGGAAATGACGATTCAGCAACTGCAAGATGATGCAAAGAGAACCAATTAGGATTGATGGGTGTTAATAAAAGAGCAGGAAAGAAAAGAGCAACAAATCACCTGAGAAGTCTATTTGGAGAAATAATAGCAGAAAAATTTCCAAACATGGGAAGAGAATCTGATATACACGTAAATGTTACAGAACCCCAAATAATCATAACCAAAATAAATCATCACCCAGACACATAAAATTAGGATATTTGAAATTCAGCACAAGAAGAGAATATTAAACGTTGTCAGAGAAAAGAAAGAGATCACCTACAAAGGAAAGCCTATCAGAATTATGGCAGACTTCTCAACACAAACCTTGAAGTCGAGAAGAGCTCGGAGTGAAGAATTTCAAATCCGGAGAGAAAACAACTTTCAACCCAGATTGATGTATCCTGCAAAACTATCTTTAAAAATTGATGGAGAAATAAGATACTTCCATGACAAAGAATAACCGAAGAAATTCTTGGCCAGCAAACCAACACTACAAAGAGTACTGAAAGACATTCTAGAAAGAGCAAAGATAACTACAATCCCAAGAACAACAGCAAAAGGAAACCACTAAGCAGGACACACAATGAAACAGAAAAAATAGAAAACCTACAGCGGAAAGATAGCATGACAGTGATAAGTCAGTACATATCAGTTATATCAATCAATGTAAATGGTCTCAACTCACCAATAAAAAGAAACAGACTGGCACAGTGGATTAAGAAACAAAATCCAACAACATGCTATGTACAAGAAACACATTTAACTCAAAAGGAAACTCACAGAGTAAAAATCAAAGGATGGAAAACAATACTCTACCCAACAGGAGCCCAGAAAAAAGCACGGGTAGTTATTTTGTTTACACGCATTGTGAACTTCAAACCAAGAATGATCAAAAGAGATAAAGAAGGTCACTACATATTTGTTAGGGGCAAAGATTATGATCATAAGAGGAAGACATTATGATCATAAATATATACACACATATGGAAGCACCCAACTATGTAAGACCAATCTTAATAGACCTGAAAAACCAAATAAACAATAATACAGCTATAATGGGGGACCTTAACACCCCATTGTCACAAAGAAACAGGTCAACCAAACAAAAAATCAGCAAAGAAATAACAGAACCGAATCAAACTTGTGAACACATGGACCTAGGGGATATGTACTGAGTGTTCCACCTAACAACATCAGAATACACATTCTTCTCAGCTGCACATAGGTCATTCTCTAAAATAGATCATATACTAGTCCACAGAACATGCTTAAGTAAATGCAAAGGAATTGAAATCATTCCATGCATATTTCCTGATCATAGCACAGTAAAATTGGAAATTAATGACAAAAAACCCCCTCAGGAACCCCATAAACACACAGAAATTATGTAAGACTTTTCTAAACAACCAATGGGTCACAGAGAAATTAAAGAAGAAATCAAACAATATCTACAATCAAATGAAAATACAAATACAAATTACCAGAATCTGTGGGACACAATGAAAGTAGGCCTCAGAGGGAAATTTATAGCACTAAACTCCCACATCAGAAAAACGGAAAGAACACACATAAAAAACCTAATGCTGCATGTCAAACTTCTGGATAAAGAACAGCAAGTCAAGCCCAAAGCCCAAAGAAGGGAGGAAATTTTAAAGATCAGAGCAGAAGTTAGTGCAATTGAAACTAAGAAAACAATACAAAGAATTAATGAATTGAAGAGTTAGTTTTTTGAAAGAATGAAGAAAATTGATAAACCCCTGGCCAACCTTATGAAAAAGAGGAAAGAAAAAAGTCAAATCCATGCAATAAGAAATGAAAAGGGTGAAATCACTACAGACCCTGTGGAAATACAGAAGATCACCAATACCTACTTCAATAACCTTTACTCCCGTAAGTTTGATGTCATAGAAGAAATGGACAGATTCCTAGAAACCTATAAATTACCAAAGCTGAATTAAGAAGATATAAAACTACTGCATAACCAAATTTCAGGTAATGAAATTGCAAATGTAATTAGAACAAGACATGGATGCCCATTATCACCACTCCTAACCAATATAGTTCTGGAAATATTAGCCAGAGCAATTAGACAAGAGAGAGAAATAAAAGGAATAAGGATAGGAAAGCAAGAAAGTAAATTATTGTTATTCGCAGATGATACGATACTCTGCATAAAAGATCCCCCCAAAATCCGTGGAAAGATTTCTAGATGTAATAACCAAATTCAGTAATGTTGCTGGATACAAGATCATCACTCATAACTCAATAGCATTGCTGTACACAAACAACAAACTCACTGAGAGAGAATATGGGAAATCACCCCCTTCACTATAGCATGCAAAAAAATGAAATACTTAAGAATCAATCTAACAAAGGAAATAAAAGATCTATACAGTGAAAAGTACATTACTCTGAAAAAGGAAATCGAAGAGGATTTCAGAAAAGGAAAGATATTCCCTGTTCATGAATAGGAAGAACAAACATTGTGAAAATGGCCATTTTCCCAAAATTGTTACACAGATTTAATGCAAGCCCAATCAAAATACCACTTGAATACCTCATAGAAATAGGGAAATCATCCTTGAAATTCATGTGGAACCAGAAGAGACCTACAATAGCAAAGGAAGTTCTGGGCAACAATGACAAGGCAGGAGGCATCACAATCCCTGACTTGAAACTATATTACAAAGATACTGTGATAAAATCAGCATGGAACTGGAATAAAAACAGACTTGAAGATCAATGGAATAGATTAAAAGATACAGCCACATCTACAAACAGACTCAGCCACTTCATTTTTATTTATTTATTTTTATTTTTTATTTATTTATTTATTTATTTATTTTTTGCGGTACTGGGGATTGAACTCACAACCTCGCGCCTGCCAGGGCAGGCGCTTAAGCTACTGAGCCAAACTCCCAGCCCTGGTTTTTTTTTTTTTTTTTTTTTTTTTTTTTGAGGCAGGGTCACACTGTGTAGCTCAGGCCGGCCTTGTGCTCGCGTTGTAGCCCAGGCCGGCCTCGAACTCACAACGCTCCGCCTACCTCAGCCTCCCGAGTGCTGGGATTAAAGGCGTGCGCCACCACGCCCGGCTGCCACTTCATTTTTGACAAAGGGGCCAAACATGTACATAGGAAGAAAGATAGCCTCTTGAATAAGTGGTGATGGAGCTGGGCATGGTGGCATGCGCCTTCAATCCCAGCACTCGGGGTGATGAGGTAGAAGGAGCGTTGTGAGTTCGAGGCCGACTTGGGCTACAACCCGAGCACAAGGCTGGCCTGAGTTACATAGTGCGACCCTGCCTCAAAAGAACTAGGCTGGGAGTTTGGCTCAGTGGCTAAGGCGCCTGCCCTGGCAGGTGCAAGGTTGTGAGTTAAATCCCAGGTGCTGAAACAAAACAAAACAAAACAAACAAACAAACAAACAAAAACAGTGGTGATGGAAAAACTGGCTTACCTTATGCTGTAAACTAAAACTAGATCCATATCTATCACCATGCATGAAACTCAAGTCAAAATGGATCAAAGATTTGAATATTAAAACAGAGACACTAAATTTGCTGGAAGACAGAGTAGGTAAAAATCTTGATGACATAGGAGTAGGCAGAGTATTTATGAACAAAAATCAAACTGTACAGGAAATACTTCCTAGAATCAACAACTGGTATCTTGTCTTTTTATAAAACTTTTGCATGTCAAAGTAAATCTCCAACAGAGTTAAATGAAAACTCATAGAATTGGGAAAATATCCTAACCAACTCTCCTTCAGACAAAGATCTTCTATCTAAAACAAACAAACGAAAAAGAATTTAAAAAAATCAAGTCCCTAAGATTCAAGGACCCAATCCAAAAATGGGCATCTGAGATGAATACACACTTCTCAGAGGAAGAACTGCAAATGACAAATAAATATATGAAAAAATGTTCAACATCAATGGTCATTTGGGAAATGCAAATTAAAACAACACTGAGATTCCATCTCACTCCAGAAAGAATGGCCACGATGAAAAAATCAACCAATAACAAATGCTGGAGGGATTGTGGGGAAAAAGGAACTCTTCTGCACTCTTGGTGGGTGTGTAGACAGGTGAAACCACTGTGGAAATCAGTGTGGAAATTCCTCAAGAAGCTAGGATTAGAGATTTCATTTGACTCAACTATCCTGCCTCTGGCCATTTTCCCAAAAGAATCGAAAACATCATACCACAGTGATATTAGTGCACCCATGTTTATAACAACCCAATTTGTAATAGCCAGATCTGGGAAACAATCCAAGTGCCCATCAATCAAGGAATGGATAAAAATGATGTGGTATTTTTGTACAATGGAGTACTACTCAGCTATCAAGAAAGATTGCATCGAGACTTTCATAAGTAAATGGACAAGACTTGAGCCCATACTCATAAGTGAAATAAATTAAACTCACATGTATAAATACCGTATTGGCTCCCTAGTGTAAGAAACTGTAACAATATATATGATCCCAAATCTACAGTAAATACTGTGTAAGGGCAAGAAAGTGCTCAAAGAGCAAAAGTAATTGGAATGAGGGAAAGAAGGAAGGGAAAAGGAAAAAGACCAAAATTTCTATATATCTATATGTAAGATAGCTAAAATGACTATACTACCTAATGTATTAGTGATTGAAAAAGAAGAGTTAATACTGGTATGATTAGATCAGTTTTACATGTCTATATCTGTTAATCTAAACAACTCTTTTGAAGGTAACTATATGCAATATTGTCAAATTCTTACCATCTTGTTTTGTAAACCTATAATGTTATTGTTTTAGGTTTGTTGTGGTCATTTGTTTGTCTCTTTTGCTTTTTGTCTTTGTTTTCTCTGTCTTTTTTCTCTTAAAAAAACCTCAGTAATAACCTTCCCTGGCTCTCTGCCTTTAGCTCTCTCCTCTATCTCTGCCTTTCTTTCCTTTCTCATTCTTATGTGAAGCTCAGTTTCTTACATGAAAAAAAGGTATCTCCTCTGTGGTTGGACATCAAATTTCCTAGGGAGCTAATACTTAACACACAATCTCAGGTGCCCTGGAGACAGACCCGGCAGGCGCCCCTCTGGACCTCATCTCTCAGGACCTCATCCACAGGAAAACTGACCAAAGCAAGGCTGTGTTAGCATGCAGGTGCATGACCTGGGAGGCTGGTAAACAGGGTACTGGGAGGTTCTGCCTCAGTAGTCTGCAGGCTTGGTCAGACTCAAGGTCCTGATCATGCTGATGTTGGTGCTGCAGATCTGAGCAGAGAGGCTCCAAACTCTTCCCTACACTAAATTCCTTCCTGCCACCCACCTGCCTCCCATCTTATCTTCTTCCTTGACTTCAGACCCTGAGCACTGATGTATGCTGCTTGGGATCATGAAGGCAGGAGGGGCATTTGCTAGCACTTTCCAAGTAGTGTGGCCTCATGTGCAGCCTTCTGGCAAGGCTCAGTAGCACTTTGCCCTTGTGAATTTTGTTTCATTAGATACATCACTGTTCCTAGAAGGGTCTTATTCTCCAAGTCCTTTCTTACAGAACCTCTTTGACTATCATAGTTATCCTGTCCAGTGGCTGTTTCCTTTCCCTTGCCATTTGCAAACCTCAGAGCAGCATGGTAAATCCCTTGATTGGCTAGAGACAAACATATGTTAATAAAGATTGAGTTTGAATTAAATACTAAAGGGAGGTCTGCATGGGTTTTCACAGATTCAGAAATGAGTTTCTTTCTTAAAAATGATGCTCTCAAAAGGGCCTGAGGAATTGGTTTTAAAACTGCTGACAATAAATTTGCTGAGCAGCCTAGCTCTTACTCCAATTACTCAGGCCCCAGTGCAGATCAGTTAAATTAGAGTACTCGTAGAGGAGTCTAGTGTCCATGTCTTTCAAAGCTGACGCTACCAGACAGGCTCAGCTGGAACCCCAGCCTGCAGTGAGGCAGGCCTAGGACCTTGTCTCAGCTTCCCCAGTTTTGTGATGGGAAGAGCATGGCAGTCCCTTCCCTTCGCCAGTCTCAATTTTCTTGTCTGTAAAATATTCTGTGAAATCCTACTTAATTTCACAAGTCACTCAAGACAGGCTCAATATTCAGAGGAAATATGAAACTGTCTGCATCACAGACACTAAAAATAGCACTAATTTCATTATTATTTTTTCCGATTCACAGACTTTCATTCTGTTGTACACATAGAATTGCAAGCAATATGCGAAGGACTCAAAACCATATTGCATTTAACAATAAATGCTATGCAGAAAAATGAACATCAGAGCATATAAAAAAGGAATATACATTCTTTATACAATTTCAGGCTTTTGTGTATAAAATCAGACACCTATGACTGTGACGCAGATGCCGTATCTGTGAGCTACAGCTCAACCCAGTTACCTACCATTGTGAAGAGCAGGACTCCATCCAGGCAGATGCCCTCAAGAGCACAGACACTCAGCATTTATACAGCAGAAGGTCGCCACACCTTCTTGGCAAGATAACTGGCCGAAAACTGAATGTACACAGTGGACTGACTATTATCTGGAAATTATGTTTACAGGCAATTTATGAGCTTTTCATATATCAAATCTATAGGTAATTATGTTTTTAATCTTCTCCACAATCACAATATGTATTTTCCTTTGAATTTAGAGAGATGAAAAGGAAGGAATGGTCCTTTATTGGCCTTAAACCTACAATAGGTAGGGTTTTATTACTATGCTAGTTCTCTTCTGGTTCCAGATGAATTTTAGGAATATAAATCAAAAAGCATAGGAACCAAAATGGAAGATAGATATTGGAAAGTGGGAAGAAAGTGTTCAAATGGGAAAGGGAACAAGGGACAGGGAGAGGGAAGGGAAGGAAGTAAAAATCTAAAAAAGAAAATGGAAGAAAAAGATGAAAACAAAGCTTTTGTGAATGTGGAGAGGAGAAAAGGTTATAGGGTGGCAAGAGGAATGCCAAAAAAGAATTAAGCTGTATTATGTACAAGTACAAATTTCTTATGATAAATATGATCTATACACATGATAAATATATACTAACAAAAAATAAAATTTAAAAATATTTATACTCCAAAACCTTTGAGAATCTAGAAGAAATGAATAAATTTATCATAAATATGAATTACCAAAATTTAACCAAGGATATCTATAAATTCAGGATAGACTAAAAACAGGCAATGGGACTTCTGGGAATATGGCAGAAGTAGCAAGCAGCAGAGAAAACAGCTTCTCTGAGAGACACCATCTAGACACGGGAATATGCCATCATGAGGAAGACAAAAAGGAGAGAAGTGGGTCCCTTGGACCCAGGAAGAGTCTGAATTCTGATTAGAAGCCCACAGAGA
>RJWM01027593.1:0-26648 GCA_004363535.1 Dasyprocta punctata | reverse complement strand
CCTGCCCCATCTCAAGCATTCTGAGGACAAGGCAAGATTAAGCCAGAAAATCTCTGAAATTAAGCTGTCTTTGTGCTCTGCATTTCGGTCTTCTCATTTACATTCTCTTCAGAAGCTTTCAGAATCTCTACTCCAGTGGAGAGAAACGTTACCACATTTGGACTGCTGTGAGAAAATACCTACAACATCCGGAGCTTAATACATCAGCTGAAAACCACAGCACCTGGGAAAGAGGACAATCTGCGCGACGCCAATTTATCTCTGAAGTTTGAACATCCACTGCTGTATTCATCTACGTTCAAAAGATGCTTGAATCATTTCAGCGCTAGTGTGTATGTTTGAATACCAACTTTGGAAATAGAAAAGAACACCTGAGCTTGTTTATCAGTTGTGGAAAGGAAATAGGGATTATGAGTGACAGCCACTTTTTTTTTTTCTTTTTTTGCGCCCTGGTCTCCCTGACCAGATTGGCCACTGCTCCTGCACACCAGTGGATCCAGAAGGGGCTGACCGTCTCTGGATCTGGAAGAGACTGACAAACTTTGCATCACTCTACTGGGCAAACACCATGAAGCCAGGTCACCAAGCAGTCTGTAAAAAGATCTCAGTCCCTTGTCTACCTGATAAAATCTCAAGGCAGACTGGGGACCAAGGCAACAGGTGTTTCTGAAGATTGGGGCAGTGACTCTCCCTGAAGGTGCAAAAGTTGAAGCGAGCTAGGGTTCCCCACCTAACTCATGCCTAAGGAACCTCGCTTAGTTATGGTGTGACAGATTTGCCACTCCAGGTCATCCAGAGGGATGCAAAGGCCCCGGGGTTTCCCTGGGATCTGACTGCCAGATTAGACACCAGCGTCACACACGTGGCTCCTGGTTTCTCTGGTGGACGGACGGTCCCTTGAGTGCACTGCGGTACCATAGCTGCTTGGATCCTCTTTTACTCTACAAGAATCAAAAAAATTTCACCCCATTCCTTCTCTCCACTTCCCTAATTCTCTACCTCTTTATCCTAAGTCCCCAAACAGGAAGTACTAAAGAAAAAAAAGGAGGTCTACTACAGTGATTTAGCTACTTTTATACAAATATATAATTAGCATTGATGCATTAAACATTAATATATTGTCCTTAAAATAGCTAATGTTTATTAAGTGGCATTTATGCATCTTAATAGAACTTTGAGGCAAACAGATGTGCTCTCATCAAATCTAAAATTATAATAATTATTATGTTATTGTAACAGCTAACAGTATAAAGGCAGGGACTGCTCTAAGCAATCCTACATGTATGAATTAATTTATTCCTGAAGGTAATACTATGATGCAAGAATCATTACTACCCCCCACTGAATAGATGAAGAGACTAAGAAAGAAGTTGAGTTATTAAGGTCATCCAACTAGTAAGATGGAAAACCAGAGTCTGAACTCAGGTTATCCATATACCCTTAGTCACTAAATGATTAAGATGAATTATTCTGAGAGGTAAAAAGCTATGTTGCCTTGTACTGAGTTTCTCTGTTATCCAAAGAAGCAGATTATTAAAACTCCCTAGAAGAAGAAAAGACTACTTTTCATCATCCCTGAAACCTGCTGAAGTAAAGGTTTTACCCATGCATGGTTTGTTGTGGAGTCCATCACCCCATTCAAATACCCCATGGTTGTGGAGGACTCGAACAGGTCTAATGGAAGTAAAGATCTTATTTTAGGTGCTATTTTCTTTTATTAATACTGTGCAACAGTATTTATTAACACTGTTCTTATCTTTTTTTTTTTTATATGTTGGTGGTCCATAGATAATCTGGGCTCAAATAAGCGAGGCAAGATGCAACTGGTCATCCTGTGAACATCAGTGAATTAGACAGGGTCACAGAACTCAGGTCTCCCCACCCTCCCCTCTCAACCAAGGAGGGAATTCTCGGAGGAAAGCCAGCTGCTCTGTATCTCTAATGGTGCAGTGCGCCATGCTGCAGATGTCCACATACAACTTCCCCTGAGAACTCAAGGTCTAACATAAGCCCGAGAAGTGAGCTTCTGTAGTAGACTGACTCTCTTCACGGATGAACTGGTCCTGTAACCAAGGTGTTAAGTGTATGGCGCCACTTGCCTGTTCGTATCTGTTTTGGGGCAGCCAAGAATCATGACCGAAACTCTGCACTGCTATCCATGCTACCTTTCTCAGATCACAAGGGTTAATTTCTTAGTTTGCTAAGGAAGATGTTTTCAATAAATATTTACGGCGTTGTAATAATGCTTCACTTTTTGCCAACCTTTGGAAAATCGGACTTTCTGCTGCTTTGTTGTGTGTGTGCCTCACAACCAGAATATAGTTGAACTCAAAAAATATCCTGCCTGAAAGAAATGATTCTTTCCAGTAAAACATTTAGTTCATGGCATTTATTATATTTGCTGGGATCTATGGCCAATCATTTGATTTAGTCTCATGTTTTTCATTTCTATAATTTTTAAAAAATTTTATTTTTCTTTCTTCTTTTATATGAATGTTTCTGATCAACCCCTTTTCCTTCCCCACACCGTACCCAGGCACAGTGGTTCTTAAGAGTGGAGGTGACATCAGTAGATAAAACTATGTTCTCTGAACGTCTGTAGTTTTCTGTCTATTGGAAGTGGCATGGATTCGGGGTTGTAAGGTTATGAACTTAGCCCTTCTGTCATTTTGACCAGAGAACGATCTTCTGAATCATTACATCTCCCATAACAATGCAGACCTGTATTTCCTAGACTGGTCTGCATGCAAGCTTCGTCTAGAATATTTAATAAAAGCACAGATAAGAAGGACTCACTGCAGACTTACTGAGTCATAATTTCTAGAACCAGAGCCTGGAAATTAGAAAAAATGTTGAATAATGCTCTCAGTCAAGTCCTATCATTGAACAAGTTGGAAAAAAACAGTTTTCAAGTATGTCATTATATAACTCAAAAGGTCTGCTAATCTAGAAAGAAACAAAAAGGTAGACTATGATTTTGCTAAAACCAGTGTTCGAAGAATGGTAAAAATGGAAGTGGTAATAAAATGCTAAAGAAGAATTTGAGAAACTGCTTTACCTTCAAGTTTCCCTTCTCTCACGTTACCTAGGCTGTGACTTACTTTTTAGAAGTTTTAAACTCCAGTACATAAGATGCATGTATTTTTAGGAGGTTAAAACTCTATTCCAAAGTAAAGTCATCTGATGGTCACCCTTCTGATTAGGTCCCTTCATAAATAATAGAAATAATATTAGCAAGTTATCTATACAAAAAGGTTTGCACACTGTTTAAATTTAAACTTGTATTCCATAATTTTACTCATACATGCATTTATTAACCAAAAATGTGGAGCACTTATTACATATTTACAAATTTCTACCTGCAAGTATCTTAACATGTTCTTTTTAAAAAATTATAGAACCAATAAGACATTTTATATTTTTACATTTTTATGTTACTGCTAAATTATAACAATGCGGCAAAGACACTGAAAATAAAATACAACAACATTCCATGGACAGAAGCTACTGCAATCTCTCTCGTACATAAACATTATTTTCAAGTTACTCTAAGTTACAGAACCATTATAACAGCATTTTACAATGTAAGAGGCATAACCATTTTTAAAAGTATATTAATTTAGGAGAATCATTTTAATACGAGTGTCTTCTTGAATTTTACAAATAGAGTTAACATTTCATTTAAAAATATTTGTCAAATATTATTTCATGATATGACATAGGGAGTGTGCGATTTTACTTCTATCAGGCAAACGGTATATTATCCGTATCTATAAACACACTATACCGCCTCAAAGGAAAAGGGTACGCATGACATAAATATCCATGACAAGGCATTGTACTCTCACCTATTGAGTCGGGCAACTGTTGCAACACATTGGATGACAGTAAGAGGTCTTCAAGAGCCTCACATCCAGAGATATCCATGTCAACCGTTTCGATCCTGTTTTTTGACATATCCAGGTATACCAGCATCTTTAACTTCCCTATAGACTTGATGACATTGCATAAACTCAGGGTTAGTTGACAAACTTTCAGAAGACATTTTAAAGCCAGAGAAACTACAATACTATAAAGTTAATTAAAATAGAAACTTCAGCCAGGTGTGGTGGTGCATGCCTGTAATCCCAGTACTCAGGAGGCTGAGGCAGGAGGATGGATGTGAGTCTGAGACCAGTCAGGGTTACATAATGAGTTGAAGGCCAGTCTAAACTGCACAGTGAAACCCTGTCTCAAAAGACAAACAAACAAACAAACAACAACAAAACCCAAAAACCAAAAACCAAAAAACAAAAATAAAAACAAACCAAAAATACACCACCAACAACAAAACCAACAAGAACAAAACAAAACAACCCAAACCACAACAGTAACAAGTGTGGCAAAGCATGTAGAAATGTGGTCTCCACTTGGGAAAGCGGTTTGGCAGTTTTTGCAAATGGTGAACATAAAGTTTCCATCTGACCTAGCAGTTCTTACCTATAAATTGGAGTGTAAAACCAAATGCACAGAGAAAACCTGACAGAAAGCATCACAGCTGCAATATTCAAAATAGCCCCACAACGGTAGCACGGTTGCAATTAAACGAGCATCCCCTGATGAACGGGTGGGAAAATGTGTGGCCTGTCTATGATTCGGCACCAACAATGAAGTGCTGACACATGTACAAAATGACTGAGCCTTTCAAGATGCCAGTAGCATCTTGGGTCACATATTGTATGATTCTATTTCATTGAAATGTCCAGAGCAGGCAAATCCCTAAAGCACAGGGAGGTTATTGGGTGGGCTGGGGCATGGGAATCACTGCTAAAGGGTTCAGAGTTTCTTTTAGGGGCGATGAAGATGTTTTAAGATGACATTGTGGGGATAGTTGCACATCTATGTGAGGATACTATAGACCACTGAGTTGGATATGGTATTTGAATTATATCCAAGACTGCGGTCAAAAGATACACACCAATGCAACAGGCAAAGCACAGCAATAAGCTCAAAGTGGTCACTGGATAAAATAACTAAGCTGCTATTGTAATAAAGCACATTGCTTTATTAAAATGTAAATGCATAAGAAAGGTTTCAAATTGTGATTTGGGTTTTATCCCACTCATCTGATTCAATATTTTGCTCATCCGCCAGTCCTTTTTGAAGGTCTATGATATATCAGTATCTGTGCTACATGCTTGAAAACAAATATGAACCAGGCAGCTGAATACGGGATGAAACTTGTCACAATGAAATTGTTTTAATTTTCTGTAGTGAGGAGTAGTAGTGAGGAAAACACGTGCAAAAACAAATAATCACAGGACCTGCGGATATAAACCATCAGATGGCTGTAGGAGAGGCGGCGGAAGGGCGGGCAGGGCTGCAGCCTGTCTCTCAGACGCTGCTTGTCAAGCAAGCGGCAAGTGGAAGCGAGCCACGCAGACAGCCAGGGAGAAGTGTGAAAAAGCTTGGCAGTTTGGACACAGAGTGAGCTGTTCCAAGTGACTGAAATTTGTGAGGAAGTTGGGGTTCTAGAAGAAGCCAGCTGGTAAAAGGCTTTCCGTGTCATGTGGGGAGCTGTGAGCTGTCAGAGGCAAGGGAAGCTACTCAGAAGTGTGTAAGATGGGAAGTGACACGATCCCATTTAGAAAAATAACTACAGGAAAGTTTCAAAGAGATGATTCATGACTGGAGTCAAGGAAGTCCATTAGGAATACCGCATGCTTGGCCCTCAGCACTGACCAGCAGCCTTGGATAGAAAATATTTGGGAAAAAAAAAACCCATGTATATTGGGCACATGCAAACTTTCTTCTGTGTCATTATTCTCCAAATAATACAGTAGAACTACGGTTTACACAGCATTTACATTGTATTAGGCATTATAAATAATTGAGAGATAATTTAAAATATAGGGGAAGATATGCATAGGTCCTATGCAAATATTACAGCGCTCTGTATCAGGGATTTGAGCAACTGCAGATTTTGGTACCCAGGGATGTGGAGGGAGCTGTCCTAGGGACTGATCTTCTGTGGACACCAAGGGACTCATGTAAGGAAGGAGTTTAGTTCCTTAGTAATTTAATACTTAAGGCAGCAGAAGTGAGGATGAAGAGGGATGAACCTAAGAAAAGTCTGGAAGTGGAAGGATGGGACCGCTAACTGGTCGCTAGGGATAGAGCAGGGGTCAGTTCCTGTCCTGGATAATAGATGAACAGCGACCACTTAGCTCAGATATTGACTGAAGGACTTAGGGTAGGCTGAAAGTCTTCATTTTCCTTTTTGTTAGGGAATGTTTTGCTAATAGATGCCCCACACCATTTGGTTGTTCAGTGGTTAATCTATTTGATATATATATATATATATATATATATATATATATATATATTATATATATACACACACACATATAGCCTTTGTTAATTCAACAGAGTATAAACATTAGCTAATACGCACACATAAAGGTACACTAGGTACTATGCCATATATTTTATATAATAAAAAATTAATCCTTTATAATTTTGTGACTCCAAATGTATTCTACCAACCAACCATGCTGACCTGGAAGCTTGTCGAAAGCACACTCTCAGACCAACCCAGACCTTAGCAGACAGTAAAGCTTAGCGTTTAAGTAATGCCACCTGCTGGATTCCTCGGACAGCAAAGGTAAAGACAGAAATATACGATAGAGTCTTCAACAGCAATGGGAAGCGAAGGAAGAAAGGTGGACAGACAAACTGGGCTGCAATGAAGTCCTGAGAAAACCTTCAGCCAGCACTTCAAGAAGCAGTGGCAACCTTGCCCAGGTCCTGAGTATGGGCTGTGGGGCGGCCTCATCATCCCTGCATGGATGGGTCATTGGATGGAGGTGTCCCCGAATGGGGTGATGACCCTGGAGAGTCTCTTCACAAAGGGAATCCTTAAAGAGCATGGAGGGGTGCAGGGGTTACCTCCAGAATCCGGGGAACAGGGTAGGTTCTGTGTTTCTGGAGGAGGATATGTAACAGCATCTACCACAAGCAACATTCCCAGCTCACCCCAATAGTAAGGGGTAGAACCAAAACTAAACTCACTTTTGTCAAACTATAGACCTCAAAGCCTGCTCAATTACACGGGCGGCTCCTGACCCTCCATGCCCCCAGTTAACCAAGCACAGAGCTCCAGCCCTGCTGCTCCCTGTGTGGGCACAGGGTAGAAGAACAGTCGAGGAGGAGAGGTGTTGTTAATGTTAGGAGCAAACACAGTACTTGGAGAGTTGGCCCCATAGGCAGGGTTTCTCCAGCTAGTTAGCAATATGTCACTTGGAAAGAACTGTCACTTTTCTAGTAGTTTTCCACCCCACGGCACTATTATGTCACCTTAGCCCACTCTTTGCTTTTGTTGAAAAATAAGAGAATGTTATGTATGTTTATATGTGTGTGTGTAATTCTTTCTTTTTCTTGTTCTTTTATCATGAGAAAAATCTCATTCATCTCTGGAGCTCCTTTGATTGCTATCTCACTCTCTGTAGCACAGCTCCATACTCTGGGGTTTCTAATCTTCAGTTTCTGAACATTCTACATGGAAGCAAAATAACACTTTGGTGTCTATTTTGGAGTCTTAACCTTCACTTGCAAATGCTTTATAAGGGCATTAACACCCCAGAGTATGGGGCTCTGAGGCCGAATGCCTCAGGGTCCTGGAGGATGTGAAGGTGACCCCATGTCTCTCTGGGCATAGGGGACTTCATAAGTGACTTGAGGACAGCAAATGAGAGGAGTGGAGATTACAAGTTGAGGACAATACTAGAGTTTGTTTAAAACCCAATATAAAAGCAATGCATGGTTTACTCATTTTACTTGATTAGCCTTAAACGGATAGTCATGAGATAGAGTTACACAGAAGATGAAATATTTGACTTTTCCTATTTAACCTCTCTGCATTATGAAAAACAGAGCAGAGAATAATAGCCCTGGCTTCCAAAAGTATATGAACTTAACATATTATGATATATGTACTTAAAAAAAAAGCAAGCTTGCTTTTTTTCTTCTCTTACGATACTAAATATTTAAGATTAATCATTGTATGAAATTGATAGACCTGGACTGAAGTCCACATTCTGCTTGTCTAAATTGAAGAGTTGCCCAGTAATTTAAAAACAACTGTTTTCCAGTACTAACATTGAGAAAGCCATGGATATGTATGGCAGAGAGGTGTGAGGTATTCCACACAGGTCAGAGCAAAATGTCACACTCAAGCACACTGAATAAAGTAAGAAATCTACTGAAAGCTAGAAGAATACATGAAAAATTTCAAAAATGACAAAGGAGGCACAATCAGCTTACGCAGGACTTAGGGGTGTGGGCTGATTTGCACAATTGGATTCTGAGGACACGCCCACTGTGAAGAGCAAGCAGGACGAGCCTCCTTCTCACTGTGCCTTCTACTGGTGCATGGAGACAGCACAGTGAAGTGTCCCCAAGGGAAGCTCCCCCTGGAGCGGGTTTGAGTCACAGCTCTGCCCCTTGGGATCTGCATGACCTTGGACTGGTTATTTGGAATCTACTTTAAAGGCTGTCATGAGGATTCGATGAGTCAGTATTTGTAAAACATCTAGATGGTGCCTAGCTCATGGCAAGTGCTACGTGTTTTTGAATAAATAAACATATTGAAGAGGCAGGCATAAACTTCAAATGAGCTATACATTCTGTCTCAACCTCTGCACAGGGAATTAATAAATCTTACCTATACTGCACCAGAATTTGAACTGACAGTACTGACAGTAGTCCCCCCATTATTTGCGGAAGATAAGTTCCAAGACATTCTGTAGATGCTGAGCAGTGCTGTGACTACTGGCCCCTGTATATATTATATTTTATTCTATCCATAAATACCTATGGTGAAATTTATCAGGCACAAAGGATGAACAGCAATAGCTAATAATAAAATGGAATAAACACAATAATATACTGTAAAGAAAGTTATTGAAAACTTGTAAATTACTTATTTCTAGAATTTTCTATTTGGTATTTTGTACTATGGGTACCAGACACTGAAAAGCAAAACTTTAATTGGGGAGGCTACCATACTTTGAATACGGCATACATTGGACTCTGCAGTGGAATCCAGATCGGACTCTGCTGTGTGTCACTCCTCAAAGAAATATACTCAAAGTCACTGAATCTATTATCTTTGTAACTCTGACACTGATGTAGTACCTGATTCACAGAGGTCGACTGCTAAACAAGTTTTGAATAAATCAATAAATGGAGGATGTGCAACTTTTCTGTGTTTGTGAAAGTATTTTTTTCTCTAAACTTCTCTCAGTTACTCTTCTTTCTGTGATCTCACACTTATTCAAAGAAGGAATGATCTTTTTTGTTCTGGTTATTGTTGAAATCATTTGAAAAAATGTTTTAGGGCAACTCAAAAGAAGAGCAAAATTGGCTTTGGGAACACATCCAAATCTCTGTGTTGATGGAAGAATTATTACACACCCACCTGCTTGGATTCTCTAGAAAAAGACAGGAGTTTGGGGATGGGATGATTGGGAGACTTGCATCTGCTGTGTGTGTGTGTGTGTGTGTGTGTGTGTGTGTGTATGTGTGTTGTGCTTATGCTTATTTAAATTCATGAGCTATAAGTAACAAGGAGTGGTGCTGTATGGAGAATAATTCTTTGACTAGATGGAAAGCACAACAAGAGTCCCATTGTATAAGTTAACAGGTAAAGTTGTTTTGCAGAAGATGTTACTGCATTGCCCTTTGCTTGAGAACAGTATTTGCTAGTTCGACTTTTGTAATTGTGTGTGTGTGTGTATGTTTCACGTACTGGGGATTAAATACAGGACCTTTGCACTGAACTACACTTCTACCCCTTTTTTATGTTGAGACAGGCAGGACTCAAACTTGAAATCTTCCTGCCTCAGCCTTTTAAGTGCTGGGATTACAGGTGTGTACCACTGCCTTTGCCTTACAATTTTTGTTTCTAATGCTCCATAATCCTTACCATTTCCAAATGTTTAAGTGGGTCTTGTTGGACATTGCATAAACTGAGAAAGAGATTTTCATTTTGAGGAAGAACTCTAATATAATGTGAACAGAAACTGTTGAGCAGTTACCTATAAGAACACGTCCAATTTTATAAAATAAAATTTGCCACTCCAGGTTGCATTTCTCTTTTAAAAATGTAACTGAATTTCTCAACATTACCAAGTAGTGAGCATGAAAAAAAAGATGACAAATATTTTCATGCGAGAGTGAAAAAAACTTCCATACATTTTGTATACCTTTAACACTCCATGAAAGATACATAAAACATTCCAAAACAAATTAGTGAAAAATATCTGTTTACCAAACACTGCCAACTAGCATTACTTTACTTTGAAATGCAAACCACGAGACTTCGGATTTAGGATTGGTTAATGTCAAATATAATTTGCAATATGAATGTCAGGTGACAAACATATCAACCCTACATACCCCAGGTAGCACTTGCAATGCGTTATTATCCATCCACAGCTCCCTTAAATTTTGTATTTGATCCAGAACTTCAGGCTGATGGAGAGACAGAAAGGAAAGAAAAAAGTAAAATCAAATTAGTCTTTTCTTGTCACATATTCTAGGTATCATTTCTTGGATCTCAAGTTTTTATTTGGGAATCCAGTATTAGTCCTCTTAGAAATTATAAAGCTATCAGACCTCCAGTGAAATTGGGTGTCCCTGAGGTGGCCAATCCAGAATTATTTGGAATCAATCAAAACAAATAATAATTCAAATTAAGATCTATTATCCAGCTACCTTAATCTATTCCCTTAATGCTTTTCAATTATCCTTTGTATCATTCATTACACTCTAATTGCTCTATAAATTTCTTCCTCACCAAGAAGCAGAAGGAGGCCAGGGAAATGTACTGCAATTGTTATGTCCTCCTGTCTCACAGCACACGGGAGGACAGACTGACTCAGAGAAGAATGGAGAAGGGAAGAAAGACGTGATCCAGGTGTAACAACCACTGAGCAATGAGACACTCCTCCCTACGTGGGAGCCCCTCTCCTTCCTTCCGGGCATCAGGTCTGCAGTTGTGAAGAGGTTAGTTACCATTGCTCCCCGCACCATTTCACTCCTGGGAGTAGCCTCTCCATGAATTTCTCTCCCTAAATTGTTGCCTTCCCTCTTCTTCTATGTGCTTTCTTTCAGTATAGTCCTCTTTGCAACTCTGTGGAAGTGGCTAAGGTCTGAACTAGGGAGTATGTTACATTTACCCGGCTGCAGGAATTAGTTCTCAGATGGCAACATGGCCCATTTGGAACATACATACAGCAAGGTGAATGTGACTAGGATTCTAGGGGAAAGACTCCTGCTCTTTCTTGCTGGATGTGAGATTGAAAGCATGCATTTGAAGGTATCTCAGGGGTGAGGAGGAGGGTAGAGATTGTCTGAGGAGGCGTCTTTCAAAGAAATGAGAGCCAAAAGGTGAATCCCAGGACACCATATAATCGCGGAATGAAGTCATGCTTGGAACCAGACGTTCTGTCCTGAAAGAATTATTACTTATTGAAATCATACAATACAAACACAATTCAATGAAATTTGAAACCTAATGAGGAAAGACGGTGCATGTTAAGAAATACTCGTAGAAAGGAACAGAATTTTATCAAAGTCACACTGAAAATATTGTAAACTGTGAACCAGTGGAGTTCCACACACGTCCTCGAGTTCCCAAGAGGTCTACTTTGCAGACAGTTCCTAATTTATTTAGCTTGGGTTTGCAATGGAGCCCAGCAGGGTTCCCAGGAGAAATTCCCTTTACAACCTAGATTACAGTCTAAAGCAAGAGACACGACATTCTGCTGTGGAATCAGAGATGTGTGTAAGTACGGGGGACTTTCTGTGTAGGAAATCTGCCCAGTGTCACTTGCAAAGAGCAGGCAATGGACTACTCCACCTGTGTGCTAGGCCAGGCCAGGATGGAAAGTGTAAGTCACAGTTAGGAACCAAAGCCTGCGGTACACATATGCTAGGTAGCAGGGGGCTGGCTGGCCACAGGCCGACCAGGTGGAAAATGCCACTGAGGTGGTGAAGTTTTACCAAAGCCTCGTGTTCTGCTGATATAAGCAGAAGAGAAAGAGTCACTGGGAAAGTGTAATAAAACCTTACACGTACATGATAGGACAGAGACCAATGTAAAAACTTAAAATAATGAGCATTGCGCAGGGGGAGATCAGGTTATGCCATGGAAACAAATACATTCTGAAATCTCAGTAGCTTAACACGACATGCTTACTTCCCACTCCCGTGACACACCGACCATGGTTTCTCCCGCACAATCCTGTGAGACCATCTCATCTAGACTTCCAGAAGAGTCAAAGCAGGAGAAAAGAGGAGATGGCAGAACTCACTACTGCTCTTAAAGATATTGTGCTGGGAGTGACATGTATTGTTATATAAACAGCCAACCTGACGGCAAGGAGGGCTGGGACACGGAGAGGGGATTCAGAGAACGTTTGGTAAATGTGACTGTCTCTGCCACGCAGGGACAGGCACTGTATGGAGAAGACAGTGATCAGAATGAGTAAGAGCACTTGCACACTTCATCCTCACTTCGTTAAGCACACACTTACTTAAGAGGGGACATTACACTGGAGTCACAGCGCCCAGGGAGGTGTCTGTCCTTAAGAAATCCATGCACTGCTTCAAGGAAACATACAGAGAGGAAATCCAATATGCTAGGGGAATCTAAAGGCCTTAGTGGTGAGGAGGAGCCAAAGGAGGATCCACGGAGTTGAGACGTGAGTAGGAGGATCTGTAGAGAGGGGATCTAGCCGGAAGAGGAGTGGTGGGAAATAGCTGATGTGTGAATGAGGACAGGTGGTTTTCTTCACTAGAGTGTTGTCTGAGAAACGGAGCGGCAGGAAGTGAGGCTAGCAAGGGAGGACGAGGCTGTGCGAAGACCTCGTGCGCATGTGTGTGTCTTTTAAGAAGGTAGAATTGTATTGGGTGGATGAAGGAGCTTTGGTAAGAGATTTTTAATAGGAAGGGACTTCGACAGATCAGTGATACAGAACTCTAAACTGATAGACAGAGGAAAAACAAGAACAGGAAAACGTGTGAGGGTTAGTAATGAGAGTGGTGATGAGGAAGAAAGAGAAACTCAATTCAGGAAATATTTGGAAGATGGAAGTGTAGGACTTGGTGACTGGAGGTGAAGGGTGAGACGCACAGTTCTTCAGCAAGGAGTGCTTCTGCTGATGGACAGGCAGACTGTCCCAGCAGAAGCAGATGCAGAATTTGACTGTGACTGAGATCAGCTCTTAGTTCCTGTGGACATAGGCGAGGACATCCAGGAATCAGCTGGCTGTGAGAATCTGAAGCGCAGGGCATAGCCCCAGACATGACTGAGGCATTTTGTGGGAGGGAATACAAATGCATGTAGATGACCTCTCCAGGGTGAATGGGAAAGGAAGTAGACGTGAACCCTGACCCTTGAAGGCTGGAAGCAGGAAGAGCATCTGACAGGAGAGGCTGAGAAGGAATAGAGCCCAGGAGCTGAGGGGGTCTCTGGAGTCCAATGAGCAGAGCTGTGTTAGGAATAAGGAAGCGAACGAGAGCTTCACACACAGGGCAGGTGTCCTGCCCGATAAAAGATGGACAATATCCATTTTGGAACCAGCAGGTCATTATAACCTCGGTGGTAGCCATTTCAGGTGCTAATTATGGATAATATATATAAAAGGAAAACAAGTAGGGACAAGAGAGGATATTGTTTGCAGAACAGAATATTCTTTGTAAAGTTTAGATGAGAAAAGAGGAAAAAGTTTATTTATTCACTTATTTTTATTTAAGAGAAAAAAGACATAGAAAAGAAAAACAAAAAACAAAAGAGACAAACAACAAACCCACTGCAATAACATTATAGGTTTACAAAACAAGATGATAGGAATTTGACAATGGTTGTAATATTGCATATTTTACCTTCAAAAAGGTTGCTTAGATTACTAGGTATAGACATGTAAAACTGATCTAATCATATGAGTATCAACTGTTCTTTTCCAATAACTAATACAATTAGTAGTATAGTCATTTTAGCTATCTTATGTATATACATACAAATTTATGTCTTTTTCCATTTCCCTTCCTTCTTTCTTCCTTTCACCTGTCCCAAAAAGAGGAGAAAGGTGAGGGGATGCAGAGAGGTCAAGGGAAAATGCTGATAGGAAGGCACCACCAGAGAGAGAGAGAGAGAGAGAGAGAGAGAGAGAGAGAGAGAGAGAGAGAAAATATAAAAACAAAGGAATAAATCCCAAGAGGGGATAGAGATTTGGGATTCAAAGCACAAGAGAAGGTGCTGGCCTTGAACGAAGTGAGACACTTATTTGCTTATATTTGAGGAAAGCCAGTAAGAATGGCATGAACTCAGGTGGGAAACATGTAGGGAGGGGTAGCAGTCTACAGAAAGCACATTTGGAGTCCTCAATTTCTTGGTGAACAGGGAAAATGGTACATAGTGGAATTGTTTGAGAGGAAACAAAGGCAATGAAGAGTTCTTTCAATAAAATTAATAAAATTCCCAGGAAGGGAATTGACAATCTAGAAGAAAATGTGATCAGTGTCTATTATAAATATGTACTAATAAAAAACAAGAACTAATGATAAAAGACAATGGAAGAAACAAACAACTTGAGTTTCATTAGGCCAGAGAGGACTACAGTAGGAGTGGGAGACAGAGAACATTAAAAAGATGAAAAATATAATGAAAGATCAGAACTGCGGGACTGAAGATTTCTGAAGTAGTTCTACCACTGACAACTTTGAAGTTGTAATCCTGGTAAGGGTTGACTAGGGTAGGAAGTAGGAAGTCTGGGGGTGCCTAGGGGAGGATGTTTAATGTAGCGTAAGGCCTTACACAGCTTCTAAGGAACGGAGCAGCCTTCACGCACTGCATAACCTCCCGTCTTTGCTGGGTTAGGCGAAGTGGCACAGAGAGCTGCCCAATCAGATCCCTGACATTTCTAACATGGCGTTCTGCTGGGAATCCTGGGCATCTGTGACTCCTTTTGCTTTGTTCCTTTGAAACAAAAAATTACTTCAAAATATTAATTTTTAAACTTTCGGTAGCTATCCTTTTGAAAAGGATAACTTAAGGCAACCTGCATTTCTGCTTTATTGCAAAAGATCTCATTCCATATACTTAATAACACAACAGGGAAGTAGCATCCCAGTTTATGGGTGAGGAATCTGATCATCACTTCCTCGGGAAAATGAGAACAACTTGATGAGAGCTGCAGAACTGCAGCTGGGGTTGTCACTCGCGTCTTTGGGCTCCAGAGATGACATCATGTTAGAGCCTAAAATGGAAATTTCAAAAGCACGGAGAGAGCTGGTGATCACAAATGCCCCACAAGGAGAGTGGAGCATAGGCTGGGTTTCTAAATAAAAGATATTTTTATTACTAGATGTTGCAATCCAATGAATTACAGAAACTTCCTAATAATAGCAGAGACGAAGCGTCGTTAGTAGATCAATACCTGGTCTTGCTGGAAAGAAAAAAACACACAACATGAGTATGATACGAGAGCATTCCATGATCAACACAAAAATTTAAAGTGATCCTTGGAGCTAAACTAGATGGCTTAGAGCCAACCTCATGTAAATTACCTTTTTCATGTTACTTAATTTCATCACAAAGTCAAATGCTTTCATTAAAAATAAGCGAATTAAGAATGATGGGGTGTATTCAATTCTGATGAAGGTGCTAAGAAATAAGAGCTCTGATAAACTTGTTTGGGGATTATAAATTATTGTAGTCTTTTAGAAAATACGTTTAAATATGTACCTCATGTCTGCAGAGCTTTCACATTTGCTTTTAGGCAACTACCCAAGCTACGTTTCCAAAACAGAGAAAACTTTAATAGAGAAAGATATCACCTGCAGAGTAATGATTAAAAACTTGGTCGTGATCTTAATAAATCTATACTATAAAAGAATAACCAAATATTGGTAAAGTAATATATTGGTATAGGGTACAGCAGTAAAAATGGATTATCTGTATTTTTATGTATGAAGATAAATAGATCTTGCAAACAGTATTGAGTGAAAAAGCAAACTACAAAAATTTCATATAGCACAAATTGACTTCCATAACTTTAGAAAATAATACAATGTGTTTATGAATACACATACAAGGACTAAAAATAGAAATATGGCAGAGATGAACTCTAAGTTGAAAGAAATAATTACCCTGGGAAAGGAGGGTTGGCATAGGATGACCAAGAAGAACACAGAACATGTTTACTTTATCTGCAGTGTTTTGTTTCTTTAAAACAAAGATGAAAATCATATATAAAATAAAGTTAATATTTGTTCATTTTTGATAGTAGGTGCTTGATATATTACTTCAAACATTTTATGTTTGTTTTCAGTTTTTGAGAAAGAAAAAACAAAAATTTACTTCAAAATACTGATTTTTAGACTTTCAGTAGTGGTATTACAATTGATTTAAATTTGTCTTCTTTTGCATTTTCCTTTTTCCAAACTTCCTGTAGTATATAGCTAATACTTTGATAATTAGAAAAATTAGAGAATTTTTGGTGTATTTTATTTAAATTTACACTTATCTAAACCATTTAAAAATTATTTCTACAGCATTTTACTGTACCAGTCAAAATAAGATAAAAAATGGTTATATCAGTATTAATGCAAATAATTCATATACTTTGCATGACTGCAAATATTCCAATAACTTCTGTAATATGGGTGAAATTTTAGGTCATTTCATTGATTGAACTACACATATTGTTTTTACTCCTCTAATTTGGATAACAGAGTTTGATTTTATGTGTTTATGCCCTATTAAATTTTTTTTCCAAAGAGGTTCAGAAACTGTGAAAAAATAACATCTGCTATTGGTCTAATTTCATCATAGTAAAATTAGTGAAATGAGAGAACTTTAAACTTTAAGTTAAAATTGTATGAGATTATCTGGCAGATATTATAATAAAAATATTATTCTCAGAAATGGTGCAAAATTGGAAAGCAACAAAGTGAAATGTTTCAAATTTCAGGTAAAAAAATGCGAAGGTGTTTTCTCACCCCAGTAAGTATAAAATAATGCAAATTTAAATATATTTTCTAATCAAAGTGACATAATTATATTGTATTGACTTTCCCTATCTTTGTTGAATAACATTTCGAGCCTGCTGTTCACCCAGGAGCATGACTTGAGTTTAAGACACTTCCATTTTTATTTAAATCTTTCATTTAACAATATGCTCAGTTTATGACTAGCCCTTCAAGTCTCACAACTGGGAAATCTTTTATTCATGAATTTCAGAGTCCTCGGCTTAAACTCTGATACACAAAACTGGATGACTAAAATTGCTCAGCTCTTGATGAAAAGCCTACTTATCATTCTCTCAATTGTAGTGTACTACATGCCTGGAGATTGTTTAACTTCTTCAGTTAATTTCTTTGGAGATGAAAAGGTTAGCTCCACAGGGTCTGGGCCTACTTCCACTTTGTATTAGTTTTATGTTTCCTGGTTTTATTTCAGAAGTCCAAGGTCACTGAAAATGTTCATAAAATTTTAAAGCTTTGTTTTTACAATTAAGTAAAAAGAATTAAAAAGAATTAACTTTCAACTTGCAGAATACTTAGGAAAAAGATATTTTCACATTTTAGTAATTACTGAAAGAATAAATAGGTATTCTGAGTGACAATCAATAATGAAATGCACTGCTAAGAAAATGCAATTGATCTACAATTAATTAAAAACACTTTAAGCCAGTGGTTATACATATTTTAATATGAATATGAGCATAATATATTCCACTTAAATACTCAGATGAGCATATTGATAGAATAAAGGAAATATTTCCAGATGGCATATGGGGAAGGACAGACAATACTGAAATGACACAATTAGTATATAAAATGATCTGCAAATATTGGAAGACTGCTCTCACAAATGAAGTTAGAGACCAGACACCTGCCACACACCCCCAATCCAACCACAGAGGCACGGAATCAGAAGCAGAAGTACATGTGAACAAAACTGGGGATCTGAGTCAAGTAAGCTCAGTATTTACCAGTAAGTGAATTTATCCACTCTGGAAGTACCACCTACTCCACACAAGGAAGACACTGTCATGGTCTCTGGGAACACAATTTGGATTGTGACAGGGCTAGCTCAACTCGCTTCTCTCAATGTCCTGCTCTGTAGATGACCATTAGCCCACATAGGGACTATATATTGTATTCTGTTTCTCTAGAAAACAAAGTGCAAGGGACCTTCAGCAAAGTCAGGTTAATTCAGAATATCTGGACACCATGCTGGGTGAGAAATGGCTGAGATGATTCAGAATGTGAAGAATGGAGAATGGAACAGTAATGTGTATGACGCTTATCTTTGAACATCTTGGGGCTGTTGTAAGTTATAGGAATTGGTTTTGCCTTGCCTTCATCCCACATTCAGAACTAGAAACAATGATGGAAGTTGTAAGGAGACAGATTTAAATAAGCATATGATTAGGGGCCAGTTCCCAATTAGATCTGTCCAAATGAAATAATCTAATTTCCCTTGAAAATGGTGATTGTTCTGTCAGATGGTCATAAAAGGAAGTATAAATAATAAAACAATAACAAGGATCACAATGAAAGTTAACTTCAATTGGACACTCATTACAGTTAGGCAATTTTCATGTAGAAAATTTCCATCCTCCTTTTTCTTTTTTGCCGTTGTTGCTCTTGCTGTCTTCTGCTGCCTTGAACTGTTGCCCCTGTGCTATGTCACCCTGCCTTGGAGCCAGGTGATTATGGATTGAAACCTCCACAAACTGTAGGCTAAATAAACCTGTCCTTCCATAATTTTGGGCATTGTGTATTTTGTTCCAGCAATGCAAGAAAAGTAACTAAGACAGAATTTGGCATCAAAGAAGCAGGGTTGTTGTTGTGACTATATTTGATCATGTGGTTCAAGAGCCTTTGGGAATGACTTGTGGGAAGAGTTTGGAAAGGTTCAGAGATGTTTCCTGAAAGAGGAGAGCTGGAACACCTTAGGCTGTTTTGTATGGGAGATTCTAGTCAGAGCTCATAAGACCAGAAAACTGAAAAAGATCAGGCTTGGGAGGTTTCTGCTGGGAAGGATTGCTTTGGCTGCTGGAGCACAGATGCTGTGTGTTATGGATTGGCAGAAAGTTTGTCTGTATTTTACTCATATTCAAAGACTTTGCCTGAGACTAACATTAAGGGCAACAGACAGATTAATCTGGCAGAAGAAATTTCAAGGCAGTCAAATGTTGAGGAGATGATATGGCTATTGTTGGGGGCTTTTAGTCAGATTTATGTTGAAAATCAAGAGCAAAGAGCCCAGCAAGTTGATTTAAAACATTGTGAGTTTGACCAGAGAGGAAGCTCTAGTAAAGCTGTGGCTACAAAGATAGAGCTCAGACCTCAATTGCTGAGAAGGAACAGGAGAAAATAAAAGACTGTCTGAGGGGATCACAAGAAGCAGAAAGTCTTCACACCTTGCAGCCTCAAAACTAAGGTGAAAAACTTTGCTTTGAGGAGAAACCTGCAGAGCACCATGTTCCAGAATGGTGGCAGCATAGAAAATTTGCTCCTCAGAACTGGATTCAGAGTGCCCAGTGATCTAGTCTCTCAACCACTACAGCCAAGAGAGAGGAAAGCCTGGCTACTGCTCCATCTGGCATCAGACCTTGGCATCATTCATGTGGCACTGGTTTTAGGTGCATGCAGAATGCAAGAGTTGTGGGGTTAAGAAGGCTTCCACCCTTATTTTGGAAGGCCGGTGAGGCCAGGCAGTGTGCCCCTGAGAGGGCAGTGTGTGAAGCTACAAGGGTGGATCCAAAGGTGCAATGGAGACTGCAGAAGTTTGGAAAAGCCAGGAAAGTGGATCATCCGAGGAACCCTGCAAGAAGGAAGCAAAACCAGCCCAAGAGAGAAGCTGTGGGAGTTACAACCACTGGAAGTGCCACAGGGTGGAGCCACTCAAGCCTTCTGGAGCTTACAACTTGTCACAGATCACCTTAGATGCTGCACATGGAACTACAGGACTAATGTTTGCCCTGCTGGATTTTAGACTTGCTTTGGTGGCAATCCTTTGTTGTTCCCTGTTTGTAACTTTTGGAATGAAAATATTTAGCTTGTGCCATTGAAGGTTGGAAGTGTTAAACTTTTCATTTGTGTGGGGGCTTGCAGCTAAGTTTGTCTTATATCTTGGAGGAGGCTTGGGACTTGGACTTTTCAGCAATGTTGAAACTGTTACGACTTTGGCAACTGCTAAGAGATAGACTAAATACCTTTAGCATAAAGGTGTGTGTATGAGTCTGGGGGTCCAGAGGCAGAATGTCATGGTTCTGAAGTAATGTAATGTAGATAGATACTGTTTACTGTTTCTAAAGGATTATTAAACCTGGGTTACAATGTTCAAGTTGTGAAATGATAAGAAAATGGATGTCTTTGTATCTGGAAACCAGTTTAAAGAAATGTGGTTGCCAAGTTGACAAGAGGTGGATTGTAATGGTTGATACATTGTGTCAACTTGAGAAGTCCAGAAGTTTAACTAAGTAACACAGCAGTTCTACATCCTGGGGTGCAGAGAACATGTCCTTACTGCTCTAGGATATTGTACATTGTGTCAACTTAAGAAGTTTAGAAGTTTAACTAAGTGACTCAGCAGGGGGCCAGGGCTGTCACTCTGTAAACATCCTGAGCCTGTCCGAGAGGTGGGCACAGAGATGGTGTGGGTGCTACACCCACAGCCTGCATACAATATAAGGGAGGAAAAGAGGCTTGCTCCCCTCATTTTGCTCTTGTTGCTTTTGCTGTCTTTTGCTGCCTTGAACAGTTGCCCCTCTGCCATGCCACCCTCCCTTGGAGCCAGATAATTACGAACTGAAACTTCTATAAACTGTGAGCTAAATAAAACTTCCCTTCTTTATCTGTGGGTGTCAAATATTTAGTCCCACCAACGAGAGAAAAGTAACTAAGACAGAATATGATCAGGGACTGGCTCCCAATTAGATCTGTCCAAATGAACTAATCTAATTTCCTTTGAAAATGGTGATTCTTCTTCTGTAAAATGATCACAAAAGAAAGTACAAATAATAAAACGATAACAAGGATCACAGCAAAAGCTAACTTCGGTTGGGCACTCACTATAGTTAGGCACTTTTTATGTAGATAATTTCCATTAAATCCTGATTTGTAGCCAATAAGGGAAGACCCACTATTTGATAGACAGTAAGAGCATGGATTCAGAGACTGGGTTCAGATCCAGGCTTTGCTTCTTCCTTGCTGTGAAATCTTGGCTCAGATTCCCCATCTGTAAACCAGTGGATGGCAGCACTGTCAGGTGCTTTGAGGGACGATGAGGATTAGCTGTGTTAAAATACTTTAACTACACTCTGGGGTGCACTCTGCCTAGCCGCCTGGATGCTGGAGATTCCGAACCCCACCCAGTAAGGTGGAAGTTTCAGTGACACACTCCAAGAGTGAGCCCTCACTAGCTGCACAGAGGATCAAGCTCTGCCCAGCCCAGCATCCCACTGCAATCCATCAGGAGAACACCCAGCCAGCCTCACAGGACACAGAGGTACTGAGCCCAGCCCAGCTCAGAACTCCAGAGCTGCTCATCAGGGAGTGGCCAGTGTAGCTGCAGGACATTGGAGAACTTGAGCTCTGCCCATTTGAACACAAGGTGGGAGCTCCATTGTTCAGGGGTGTGGCCACAAGGCAGGTCCTAGAGGTTGCAAACTCCACCCAGCCAGGAGCAAGGCCCTGGCACTATATGCTGGGGGCACACCCGGGCTTGCCCTGTGCTCCAGAGGCTCTGAATTCCTTGCAGCCAGACACAAGGTCCTGGTGGTACCACACTCTGGGGTTCGCTCTGCCAAGCTGCCTGGGTCCCAGAGATTCCGAACTCCACCCAGCCAGGCTGAAGGTCCAGCAACACGCCCCAGGGGTGTGTCTCTGCTAGCAATCTGGGTTGTGGAGGTTCTGAATGCTACACAGTCAGGTTCTAGGCCCCAGCAACAAGCTCCAGGGGTGTGACCCTGCTAGCTACAGGGAGGATACAAACTTTGTTCAGCCCAGCATCCCAGAGCAACCCAAAAAATACATCAGGGGAACACACGGCCAGCCTCACAGATCACAGAGCACAAGGATCCAGCGCCATAATCTTGGGGTGTGCCATGGCTAGCCATGGGGATATTGGAAGATTGAAGCTCTACCCAGCCCAGTGTTCCAGTGCAATCCATTGGGAAGCTGCATGCCCAGTGACACAGGTTCCAGAAGAAAATGACAAAATGAAAGAGCAAGAGGCAGTCTCAATCCCCCATTCCACTGAGAACAAACCCAAGAGACACTGAAATAGAAGACACTGGGAGTCAGACAGCTGAACTTTCTGAAATGACAGCAACTGAAGTAAAGAAGCAACTCCATGAAGCTATACAGAAACTCAAATCAGAAATAATCTCTCAGCTAAAAAATGAAATGACAATCATTATGAAAGCAACGCTGTGTGTATCTAAAGAAGCTCAAGATAAAAAAATAGAAGAACATAAGAAAATGATGGAAACTTTGAATGAACAAAATAAGACAATTAGAATGAAAGAAAGAGATTCAAAGGGAAATTCAGGAAATTAAAAATTCCATTTAAAGTTGGCAAAACTACTTGAATGAAGCTGAAGATAGAGTCTCGGACCTTGAAGACAGCATGGAAGCTTATGATCACAAAAGAAAAGATCTCTTAAAAATAACAAGGAACCAGGAAACAACAATTCAACAGCTGCAAGATGATGCCAAGAGAAATAATATAAGATTAATAGGCATCAATGAGAAAGCAGGGGTCAATACTAATGACCTGCAAAGTCTATTTGTAGAAATAATAGCAGAAAAATGTCCAAACATGGGAAGAGAATCTGATATACATGTAAGTGAGGCATACAGAACCCCAATTAACCATAACCAAAATAAATCTTCACCCAGACATATAATAATAAGAGTATCAGAAATACAGCACAAGAACAAAATACTAAAAGCTGTCAGAGAAAAGAAACAGATCACCTACGAAGGAAAGCCTATCAAAATCATGGCAGACTTCTCAACATAAGCCTTCAAGTTAAGAAGAGCTTGGAGTGAAGTATTCAAATCCTGAAAGAAAACAGCTTTCAAACCAGATTGATGTATCCTGCAAAACTATCTTTAAAAATTGATGGAGAAATAAGATACTTCCATGACAAAGAACAACTGAAGAAATTTATGGCCACCAAACCAATGCTACAAAGACTACTGAAAGACACTCTAGAAAGGGAAAAAGATAACTACAGTCTTAAGAACAACAACAAAAGGAAACCACTAAGCAGGGCAAACAATTAAACAGAAAATTTAGAAAACCACCAACAGAAAGATATCATGACAGCGATGAGTTAGTACATATCAGTTATATCAATCAATGTAAATGGTCTCAACTCATCAATAAAAAGAAACAGACTGGCAGAGTAGGTTAAGAAACAAAACCCAACAATATGCTATGTACAAGAAACACATTTAACTCAAAAGGAAACTCACAGACTAAAAATCAAAGGCTGGAAAACAATACACCATGCAACAGGAACCCAGAAAAAAAGCAGGGGTAGCTATTGTGTTTGCAGACAATGTGAACTTTAAACTGAGAATGATCAAAAGAGACAAAGAAGGTCACTGCATACTTGTTGGGGGAAAACTTCAAGAAGAAGAGATTACAATTATAAATATATATGCACCAAATATGGGAGCACCCAACTATGTAAGACAAATCTTAATAGACATGAAAAACCAAATAAACAATAATACAGTTGTAATGGGGGACCTTAACACCCCACTGTCACAAAGAGTCAGATCAACCAAGCAAAAAGTCAGCAAAGAAATAACAGAACTGAATCAAACTTGTGAACAAATGGACCTAGCAGATGTGTACCAAGTGCTCTACCCATCAATATCAGAATACACATTTTTCTCAGCTGCACATAGGTCATTCTCTAAAATAGATCATATACTGGTCCACAGACCATGCTTAAGTAAAGGCAAAGGAACAGAAATAATTCCATGCATATTATCTGACCATAGCGAAATAAAATTGAAAATGAATGACAAAAAAATCCACAAGAACCCCATAAACACATGGAAATTAAGTAATACTCTCCTAAACAATCAATGGGCCACAGAAGAAATTAAAGTAGAAATTAAACAATATCTATAATTGAATGAAAATGCAAATACAAATTACCAGAATCTGTGGGACACAATGAAAGCAGTCCTCAGAGGGAAATTTATAGCACTAAACTCCCACATCAGAAAAATGGAAAGAATACACATAAAAAAACCTAATGATGCACCTCAAACTTCTAGAAAAAAGAAGAGCAAGTCAAGTCCAAAGCCCAAAGAAGGGAGGAAATTATAAAATCAGAGCAGAAATTAATGCAATTGAAACTAAGAAAATGACACAAAGAATTAATGAATTGAAGAGTTCATTCTTTGAAAGAATAAATAAAATGGGTAAACCCCTAGCCAACCTTATCAAAAAAAGAAAAGAAAAAACTCAGATTCATGCAATAAGAAATGAAAAGGGTAAAATCACTACAGACCCTGTGGAAATACAGAAGATCATCAACACCTACTTTGAAAACTTTTACTCACATAGATTAGATAACACAGAAGAAATGGACAGATTCCTAGAAACCTATGAATTATCAAAGTTGAATCAAGAAGATGTAAAACTGCTGAATAACCCAATTTCAGCTAACGAAATTGAAAATGTAATTAGAACCTTACCAACAAAAAAAGCCCTGGTCCTGATGGATTCACTGCTGAATTGTACAAGAAATTTAGGGAAGATTTAATGTCAACACTCCTCAAACTCTTCCATGAAATTGAAAGGGAAGGAAGTCTCCCTAACTCATTCGTGGAAGCAAGTATTGCCCTAATACCAAAACCAGAGAAAGACCCAACCAAAAAAGAAAATCACAGGCCAATCTCCCTCATGAACACAGATGCAAAAATTCTCAATAAAATACTGGCAAATAGAATACAGCAAGTTATCAGAAAGATTATACACCATGATCAAGTGGGATTCATCCCAGGAATGCAGGGATGGTTCAACATATGCAAATCAATAAATGTAATACACCATATCAACAGGGCCAAGGACAAGAATCACATGATCATCTCAATAGATGTAGAAAAAGCTTTTGACAAAATCCAACACTCATTCATGATAAAAACCCTACAGAAAATCAGAACAGATGATCTCTACCCCAACCTAATAAAAGCCACACATCATAAAACAACAGCCAACATCTTACCAAATAGATAAAAACTGAAAACTTTCAACCTAAAATCAGGAACAAGACAAGGATGTCCATTATCACCACTCCTATTCAATGTAGTTCTGGAAATATTAGTCAGAGCAATTAGACAAGAGAAAGAAATACAGGGAATAAGGATAGCAAAGGAAGAAATAAAGATAATAAGGATAGGAAAGGAAGAAATAAAGGGAATAAGGATGGGAAAAGAAGCATCATTTGCAGATGATATGATACTTGACATAGAAGAACCCCAAAAATCAATTGAAAGACTTCTAAATGTAATAACCAAATTCAGTAATGTTGCTGGATACAAGGTCAACACTCAAAAATCAATAGCATTCTTGTACACAACAAACTCACTGAGAGAGAAATAAGGGAAACCACACCCTTCACTATAACATCCCAAAAATGAAATACTTAGGAATCAATGTAACAAAGGAAGTAAAAGATCTATACAGTGAAAATTACATTACTCTGTAAAAGGAAATCAAAGAGGATTTCAGAAAATGGAAAGATATTCCCTGTTCATAGATAGGAAGAACAAACATTGTGAATATGGCCATTCTTCTAAAATTGTTATACAGATTTAATGCAATCCCAATCAAAATACCACTTGCATACCTCACAGAGCTAGAGAAATCATTCCTGAAATTCATCTGGAACCAGAAGAGACCTAGAATAGCAAAGGCAATTCTGGGCAACAAAGGTAAGGCAGGAGGCAACACAATCCCCGACCTGAAACTATATTACGAAGCTACTGTGATAAAATCAGCATGGTACTGGAATCAAAACAGACCTGAAGATCAATGGAATAGATTAGAAGATACAGCCACAACTACAAACACACTTAGCCACCTCATCTTTGACAAAGGGGCCAAACATGTACTTTGGAAGAAAGATAGCCTCTTTAACAAATGGTGCTGGCAAAACTGGCTTTTCATATGCCATAAACTAAAACTAGACCCATATCTATCACCATGCATTAAAATAAAGTCAAAATGGATCAAAGATCTGAATATTAAAACAGAGATACTAAACTTGCTGGAAGACAAAGTAGGTAAAAATCTTGATGACATAGGAGTAGGCAGAGAATTCATGAACAAAAATCAGATTGCATGAGAAACACTTCTCAGAATCAACAACTGGGATCTCATCTTACTAAAAAGTTTTTGCATGTCAAAGGAAATCTCCAACAGAGTGAAAAGAAAACCCACGAACTGGGAAAATATCTTAGCCAATTGTCCATCAGACAAAGGACTTCTATCTAAAACATATAAAGAATTAAAAGAAATCAGGCCCCTAAAATTCAAGGACCCAATCCAAAAATGG